>BQKN01000376.1:0-35472 GCA_022839385.1 Asparagus kiusianus | reverse complement strand
TTCATATGTTCTTCGTTAATTTCGTTAGGCTTTATAAAAGCCATTGCTTCTATTGAAGAAGGATGAACATCTTTTAGATAAATAGGATCTGTTGGAGGATTAACAGATCTTATTATTCTACCTGTGGTAGTTTTTCACTATTATAGTGTTCTTCTATTACTCCTATTTGGTTTTCTTGATTTTTAATATACTTTTTCAGAAACCAAGGAATAAAAAACTCAATTTTTTGTTTTAATTTTAACTGTGAATCATATTCGTTTTTCCAGTTTAACTGTTCTTGTTTATTAAAAGTCATAAAAAACCATTTTCTAAAATTTTTATGTTCTAAATAAAATTCTTGATTCAAAATTTTTCTTTCAGAACTTTTTTCTTCAAAATTCATTTCATTCTATAACTGACTTTTGAATTAGAAGGAGACATTTTATCCTTATATAAAGGATGAAGAATATTATTTTCAGAAAGGTTTAATCCTTTTATTTCATTAGTTCTATAAGAACTAGATCTGGAGATTGAATTTCTAGCCGAACTGGCCACATCATATATATATATATATATATGTGTGTGTGTGTGTGTGTTTGTAGTATATATATATATGAGGAATATGAGTATGCTTGGTACCAAGCACAAAAAATTATGCTTGGTAGTGAGGTGTCACATCTCCCTCCACTTATTCAAATGTGGGACCACATTCACATGGGTAATGAGTGGATGAGGATGTGACACATCACTACCAAGCACAAAATTTATGCTTGGTACCAAGCATACCCATATTTTTCTCTCTCTCTATATATATATATATATATATGAGATTAATGGGTATCCTTGTCATAGGAGGGGATTTCCTCCTATGACGCCTCTAAAATCACATGATTGAGCGATATTATGGATGATCCGCTCCGTTGAACTTGATCTACATATTCTAAAACCCCAACACACCAAGTTTGGGGTGAACTCGTCGTCGTTTGACCATCATCCACTCGTATCAATTTTAACGGTTTTGAATGAATAGAACTTTTCACATGGCTCGATGGAGGGTCAAACGACGACGGATTCAGCACAAACTTGGTGTGTTGGGGTTTTAGAATATGTAGATCAAGATCAAGTTCAACGGAGCGGATCATCCATAATGTCGCTCAATCATGTGATTTTAGAGGCGTCATAGGAGGAAATCCCCTCTTATGACAAGGATACCCATTAATCTCTCTCTCTCTCTCTATATATATATATATATATATATATATGTGTGTGTGTGTGTGTGTGTGTGTGTGTGTGTGTGTGTGTATACATACATATATATATATATATGTGTGTGTGTGTGTATAGTTGCTAATTAATGGTTTATTTCCTGCAATGCACTATGTGAATCCGAATCGTGAGGTCTTTTCTTCTTTTTTCTTGGCCACTTTCCTTGTGATAAGTTTGCCACTTGTTATTTAACATGTCATGCTTTCATGTGATTCAGTATTTTCAACCGAGAGGAGAGACTTCAGCATTTATAGATCTACATATTTAGCTCCCAAGATCAAGTGGGTGTAACACTTTTTATATGCTACAAGTCTACAACCATCCTAGATCAACTAGTTTGCAAGAACATTTCCTAATAACTGGATAGCTAGTCCAACCCAGGCGGTCATATGCCATGTGGACTAATTTGCTACCAGGCGCACATTGTGATGTTTTTTAAAATTTGCATATGGTTTTCATAATATATAGAGTTCTCATTCGCGCCCACATCTTATAATTGTATTGTCCCATTTTTTAAGCTTTCCACATACTCAGAGATATCCACTTATTCATGTGTTGTCACATGTTTCTCTATTTTCGTTGGGACATACAGCTATTTGCTGTAAATTATGACGTTAAATCTGCCCTTGAAATGTTAATCTATTGGTATTTTGGTTGACAAGGTTGCTTAATTGTTGTTCTGTATATGAATTTAGTCACAACCCCAGGTTAAACTACTAATTAAGGCAATTGTCTGCAGTATTACTTATTATTTTTAAGATCCGGAATTGAGATTATCCATTAGAGTGCACTTTTAAATTAGGTATCATCATCAATCAGAAATGGTTACATATTGATGGTATCTTTGTTGGTAGGCTTAATTGGCCAGTAAAATGTCCTTTTCATAAGCAGTAGGCCTACAAAAAGGAATTTAATGTAGGATAATACAGACTTCCTTGTATTATGTTGAAACAGAATATGACATCTGAATTGTAATTTTTTGTTGAACCTAAATAACTCTTTTTCATCAAGTTAGAATGATATTGAAGCACGTCCTCTATAGGTAATCACTCATAGCTTCAATAAAGTGAGATGTATGTTGATAAGTTAAATGCAATTGATGCGTCTTGAAAGGACATGTGAATGGTATGAATAACGATTCTTTCGAGGTTCATAGGATCCAAAATATTAATCAGCAGTTACTATGGTTAAAAGTTCATAAGTTCAATCCGGACTCCGGAGATTCTATGTGATGTCATAGTTGCTTGGAAGTGTCTTACAGGGTTGTGTTTTTCTTCCCAGGTCATTCTTATAAGCAAGGCGAGAAGGTAGATAGTTCCATATTTGAGAAGGATCCGGGTCTGCGTCCAGAGTCCAATGCAGCTGAGGTGACAACCAAGAGGGAAAAACCAAATACTGTTTATCGGTGCAAGAAATGTCGAAGAATTGTTGCCATGCCAGAAAATGTTGTTAGCCACACGGCAGGTGAGGGAGAGTCATCCTTTGGATGGCAGAAGAGGAAGAGTGGAAACCCATATAACCGATATGGGGAGGTGGAGTGTACTTCTATGTTTGTTGAGCCTCTTAAGTGGATGACTACCGGTATAATCTCATTTAACCTTTACTCAAGTAGCTCCATGTGTTTTCAGATCAGATTTTTTTCTTGCTTAGCATATCCTGAAACTTGCATTATAATTCATGTCTCAGAAATAAGAACAACCCCCCCCCCCCCCCCCCCGCCCCACCCCACACCCATAATAAAAAAAATCCTGCCCAACCACCACCCCCTGTGCTCGAAAAAAGAAAACTAAAGAAAACATCCTGAACTTTTTATATAGTAAACCCTCAAAACTATTGGGAATTCACATAAACGTCGTAACATATAGACTGTAGAGTCTAAATTTGGACTGAAAAGGGTAATGTAGAAGTTATATTTAGGTAAAACTGTTCCAAAAGTAATTCCAACACATGAAAACTCAAGGTAATTGCTGCCAGTCATGATACTTGAGTGATATAGATGCCCGTGCATATCCTTTTTCACATAATTCTTTGCCGAACTAACCCAAGCACTAACTGTTGTGTCCTGTTCTGTTATACGACAGTCGAAGAGGGCGCACTGGAAGGAAAACTGACGTGCGTCAAATGTGATGCTCGCTTAGGGTACTTCAACTGGGCTGGCATTCAGTGCAGCTGCGGCAGCTGGATCACTCCAGCCTTCCAGATTCACAAGAACAAGGTTGATATTAGCAAAGAACTGCCCTAACATTATCTACTACATCGAAGCTGGAAGATACATAAAAATATATACTCTTGGATAATTGATGTTGTGGAGGTTGTTTGTTAATACGAGCACTCTGGTGTCATGAAGATGTATGCTTATGCTTTCAGTAATAATGATCTTTTACGGCCAAACTGCAGATCCTTTTTCAACCGTTCACGTGTGAGATTGTTCTTTATATGCTCGCTAGTTTTTTGAACTCGGTCTGTATAAGAAAAATACTTAATTCTGTATTTATATCCACCAGCCAAAATGCCATAGTGGCGATTGTATATACATAAAAGACAGGAATTACTCCAAGCCTATTGAGTTTTTATTACATGAATTTTTTGAGTTTCTTTTTGTTTTTCCGCGCTTCTGCTCGAGCAAACAGTCAGGTTCTCTTATTATTCATATATTTATTCTCCATCCAGTTGATGCCGTTATTTAAATGTACTTTTAGCTGGCGTGATTTAGAAGGACTTCATACGCATCGGCGGAGCTTGGATAGAACTGAAACATGGTTGAAGGTTTCGTAGTCGTTGCTCTTGGTAATACAAATTATGATTACACGCATAAGATAAATATATAAATGAACTTGAAATTGCTCGAGCTTAGACCTTCAGAATTAGGCACTGACATGCAAGAAATTCACCATGACTACTGTAAAAAGGAATCATATACAGAAATGTCACTAGTGAACGTTTTCACAGACAAGATTTCTGGTCTGGACTCAAGTCAGTAACCAATTTTATTGCATAAAAGGAGTTTCATATTACAAATAGATGTGGAACAGTACAGCTAAACTAATACATACATCAAGTTTGAGCTTTATTCTTGAATTTAAGCTACATTTAACTAGTACCTGAATTGATGTGGTAAATGCAAATTCTATTCAGGTATCTCTGTTGGCCACAACTGTTTCCATATCGATATCTCGTGGTAATTGCAAATTCTATTCCAGTTTCTCTGTTGGCCACAACTGTTTCCATATTGATATCTCATGCTCGTCGCAAAGTTTTCTGATTCCTCCATAAAATCCATATGCTTCATTCCCTTCTTCCCTGTGATGTTTTCTGTCTACGGATGTCCTCCTCCATCTTGAGCTCGACGAGTAATGGTTGAATTCTAGTACTATAGTATCTTCACAACATAACAACGGCAAGAAAATAGCGAGTTATAGAATCTAAACATCAACGAAAAAGTTTGACAAAGCCTCTACGCTTATAGACAACTGTATTAGTTTCTCACCGCTATCGTAACAATGACACTGATGCTCATCTCCATCACAGGACTCTAAATGACCTACAACTCCATACCACCATCCTGCCAATAGATTAAATTGTTGAAAAAAAAAATCAATAAATAATCTGAATACTATTTTCTCAACGTTGATGACAAAAAATTCTCAGGCTATTGCTCAAAATACATACCATATGGAAACTCTTTGGTCCTTCTCCATTGAATTTCGATATGATCACCTGGTCGCAGGTCGTTTAAACAGTTGGATATATGAAGATCGTGCGGAGGAGTATCGATAGGAGGTGCTCTTATTCTATCCCATTTCACTCCTTCCTCCACATCGGTAACCCTTTTTCCGTGTGATGGGTATCTAAAGGGAATAAGGTCTATACACCGTCAACATGATGTTTTATCAAATTACAGTGAATTTTTCTACAAGCATATGACATATCTTAAGTTATACAATGATTCTCTCAGCAATAGCTAACAAGGGCATTCTGCCACTTAAAATGCCTCGTCTCGTGTTTAATTCATGTGTCAGCGAGGGATTCATCAAAATGCTATAATGTCTATTTTCCGCCACTTGAATTCTTGGGTTAGTTGTGGATAGATCTCTGTACTATCCCCCAATTGTAGATAGGCCTTCTGTGGTTCTATTGTTACAGATAGCAAGTGAGTTTTTTCAACTCTTTTATCTTTAGAGAAAAAGAAATTTGTTTATTGACAAATAGAACTCCTGACGGTAAAAGACTCAAAAAAAGGTGGTATATCTGAAAAAGTAAAACTACGGAGGGCTGTCAGCAATTGGACAATATTATAAGGGGTCTACCGCAATTAACCCTAAATTCTTACCTTGCGTAAAAGGTATCCGTACGAGCATCATAACTGAACTCAGCATCATAGCATGAAAGCACAAATCCAACATGTCCTTTAATGAGCTGGAAAAAAAAACCCCAAAATTTAAACAAAAGCTTCCCTGAAATCAATAGAAATTAACCATGATGATATCAAATATATACCTCTCTGTTATAAACTTGAGCGGGGAACGAGAATCTCCCGCTCTCAAGTGCAAGATACCAAACTATAACAGAGCCACTATTCTTCAAATTGTTCTCGGCCTTCGGAGACATAAACCAAGAACAAGGCAACACACAAGAGAGTATCTCTAATAGCCAACCTGCACTCTCATTCCTCTTGCTCTCCTTCGCCGAAACAAAATGTATCCATTCTCTTCTCGCGCATTCGCTTATTATTCTTCCCCATCTCTCTCTGAAATGTCTCTCCCAGAGATAATCTCTAGTGCCAATATCTCTCAAATATGTGCATACTTTCGTCACGTTCAACAGTTCCACTGGAGTCAACTTCCCAAGAATCAAGTCTAAGGCTAATTCCGGTAGATCCAATATCGTCATCGTCGCCTTATCTAGCTCCGCGTGTACCCCAAGTTCCTCAGTTCTTGACACTCTGTTCTTGTTGGTGAATTCTGTGTATGAGAATTTGAAGATGTGGGTGATGGCTAATTTGTAGTTCTTTAAGTGAGGGATGAGACGGGCTAAGGATTCTTTGCAGAGGAGAAGAGAGAGAAGGCTTAATTCATTGACCCATGAAGGAAGTTTAAGAGGGAGGGGGTTTTTGAGGAGGAGGAGGAAGAAGGAGATGGAGGATAGAAGAAAGAAAAGCATTGGGTGGTTGTTACAGCGATTACAGCTTGTGCTTTAGTATTGTTTCATTGGCAGTGAAATAGATATATAAGATTGGGAGGTTGTTGAATAGAGAGAAGAAGAGAGGTGGAATATTTGGAGAGTGATGCCGAGGGATCTTGAGTAGAGTAGGAAGAATGTGGGGCGCTGAGGAATGTGTTGGATTAGTTGAAACCCATATTTTGGGCCTTTGTAGAGAAAGAAATGAAGAGTACTGTAACCTCTATGGAGAGAGAATTGATGGAGATCGTCACTTGTATGAGATTTTTTTTTTGTCTATTGTTATTCTATTGGGAAAATTGTTTCTAGCCCCCAAACCATTACAAGTATTCTGCCCCCAACCCAAGACTTTTTCAACGATCCCATAGCCCCTCAAAACCATTCCAATATTCCTTTAGCTTCCAAAACCCTTCCCCACGTGAACCAATGCTTAAAAACAAAAATCTTTCCCAAAATGCCCTTATGCAACCAGTCACTCTATCAAGCCGGTTATTGAAAAGTAAGCAATAGTATTGCAGGCATTAAATGGTAATTAGAAAGTGGTTTTGAAGGGAAAAAACCCCATTTCCCTCCAAATTCTAACTATTTTCTTTCCTCCCCCACAGTAAATCCATCTCCTCCCCCTTTTCTTACCCCAATTACTCTCTCCGGGCCACTTAATTCTTCTCAATAAATCCTCTTTGATTCTTCAACTATTTTTCTTTAAAATGACAGATGGATCCCTTCTTTGCATGGTTACAAATACAAAAAGCAACGAAGAGGTGAGGGTATCTTCGTAGTTATCAACGAGTCTACAGAAATCATTAGCTTAAAATATCAAGTGTCCCAAATGATTAAACTACCATTGCAATCTCTTTCACTGAAATTCATATCCGAAAGGGAAAAGAAGCTCATATTTTTAATTGATAATAATGACGACTTGAGGTTGATGTTCGAGTATTGATTTACAGACATAAACTTGTATGTTACATCCACTGGGGAATCCTCAACTTCTCGGAACACCAAACTTCTCCAGAAAATATGTAAGCATTTTACTTTTAATTTTCGTATGAGTTCGTTGATATGTTATGAGTTGGTTGTTAAAATTATCCATTGGTTGCAGAGGTTATGAGTTGGTTGTCAAGATTTTAGTTGGTTGTCAACCTTTATTAAATAGTTTTAAGTTGGTCACTAAGGTTATGAGTTTGCTGTTAAGCTACGAGTTGATTGTTAAGGTTATGAGTTTGTTGTTAATGTTACGAGTTTGTTGCTAAGTTTATGAGTTTGTTGTTAGATTACGAGTTTGTTGTTAAGATTAGGAGTTAGTTGTTAAGTTATGATTTAGTTATTAACCTTAGCAGATATTTTTTGTTAGCCTTATGAGATGGTTGCAAGGTTATGGTTAGTTGGTAAGTATTAATATTTTTTTTACTTTTACATGACTATCCCGACAGAAAATTCGCGATGCACAACTGCTACGCTCACCCAAACATGTAATGATGAGCGTATTCCTAATGACAATCCACTGGCGACTCGATCACGATAATGGAAGACATGATTAACAACCAAACTAATATTGCAGTTGAGTGGCACACAACCATACGTGGAATTGGTCAGAAATTTGATAGTGCTGCTGAAGTTAGATTAGCACTTCAATACTACTCAAATGCAAAAAGGTTTGAGTATGATTTTTACTATAATGAACAAAGACGTATAGGAGTCCATTGCCGATTTAGGGACACACTGGATTTCCCTTGGATGTTGCTTGCTTCACCACTCAGAAATTTCTCAGTTATGTCTATAAAAATTTTCTATTCTACCCACACTTGCGGTCAGCACGGAGCTAATGCTGGCAACTCAAGGGCATCAAGAAAGTTTATTGTAAGCCAAATACAATCTGTTTTGAAGGTTAGGCTAGATCTTCGTCCAATTGATATTAAGAACGACTTGTTCTTATATTATGACATCAAGATTAACTGTTGTAAAGCATGGCAAAGCAAAGAGAGAGCACAACAGGACCTGTTCGGTGACGATGATGAGGCTTACGATTCACTAAGATTATACATTCTTTTATCCTAATATTTTAGTTGTTAAGGTTATGTATTGGTTAATTACTAACCTTATGTTTTAGTTGCTAAGATTATGTATCGGTTGCTAACATTATATTTTGGTTGTTAAGGTTATGCATTGGTTGTTAAGGTTATAGGTTGGTTGTTATGGTTATGGATTGGTTGTTAATGTTATGTGTTGGTTGTTAAGTTTATGGATTGGTTGTTAAGGTTATTGATTGGTTGTTAATATTACGGGTTGGTTGTTAGGACTATCAGTTGGTTGTTAGGTTTATGTGTTTGTTGTTAAGTTTATGTGTTGGTCGTTACGTTTATAAGTTTATTGTGAAGGTTATGAATCGGTTGCAAAAGTTACTGCTTTATTGTTTAGGTTACAATAACGAGGGTAATATTAATGATTACTTGTTATATTTATACAGGTATGAAGCTATGGTTCTAGCAACTAATCCAAGAAGCCGTATTGCTATTGACACTATTGAGACGTTTGTTCATAAGTTATAATGCATGTATTGAAGGGTTCGTTGCTGGATGTAGACCTCTCTTATTTTTGGATGGAGCATTTCTTAAAGACCGCTACAAAGGTATACTACTTAGTACCATATGATATGACAATAACTAAAGAATATTTCCTCTTGCTTATTACGTATGCGACCAGGAGAATGAGGATAATTAAAAATGTTTCTTACAAGGTGTGTGGACGATACTACACGATAGAGAAAAGCCTTACAATCCTTCACATCAACTGGTAATGATTTCTGATGCTGACAAGGATATTAGGATAACAGTCGAGGAATTCTTTCCAAATGCTTTCCATTCAAGGTGTGTTCTGTATCTAGTCGAGAATTTTAAAAAAAAAGATGAAGGAGTTGAGTCACAAGGCAAATGTCGCTCAAATTTTGGGTGATTTATTACAAAACGTGGCTTATAAGTACACATTTTTCGAATGAGATGATTATAAGCAAGAATTGGCATCGATTGATCAAAGGGCTTACATTACTGCAATGGAATACTCCCCGGAGAGATGGGCAAACACTTATTTCCCTGGTATAAGTATGATAACATTTTTTAAATTTTATTTGTTAAGGTTACATTTTAGTTGTTAAGGTTATAGTAAGTCTACAGATTTGTTGTTAATTGTTAAGGTTAGGTTTTAATTGTTAAGGGTACAATTTTGTTATTAAGGTTACTATTTTGTTATTACGTCTACAGATTTATTGTTAAGATTAGATTTTGGTTGTTAGGGTAAGTGTTTTATTGTTAAGTTTACCTTTTCATTGTTAAGGTTAGGTTTTGATTGTTAAGATTAGAGTTTTGTTGTTAAGTTTGTCGTTTCGTTGTTAAGCTTAGAGTTTTGTTGTTAAGTTTACTGTTTGGTTGTTAATGTTAGGTTTTTGGTTGTTAAGGTTACGTCTTATTTGTTATGCTTACATCTTAGTTGTTAAGGTTACAAGCAAACTTATGAAACTTCAAACGTTGCTGAGTCCTTTAACAGTTGGATAAGAAAGACACGAATGTTACGAATCTTGTAGGATCTGAAATAGATACACTAGAACACTAGAGGGGGGGTGAATAGTGTTTTTTTAAAATTATTGCAAAGTAGATAATAAATTGCAAAGAAAAATGGCAATCTCAGAAATTTGCAAACACAAACACAAGGATTTTATACTGGTTTCACCAAACCGGTGTACATCCAGTCCCCAAGCAAATCCCACTTGAGAGTTTCCACTATGATTTTGAATAAACTTACAAAATCAAACGCAAACCTGACCAATTTGTAAGTCCCTGCAAATTGCAACACCAATTGACAAACACCTTGCCAATTTGAACACCAATCTCTAAGCCAAGAGATTAACCCTCTCACAACCGAGAGAAAAACTTGTTGAAGTAATAACACAATGATCCTATAAGCCTTGAATGTGTAATGAAGTGTAGCAGTGGCTTAGGATTCTTTTAATCTCTGTAAAATTGCCTAATTGATTTGTATTTGATGAAAGTATATAGGCAAATTCAGAAACTCTTCTTTTTCAGAAAATCAGAATGTTTTTCACTTGAAAAATTGCTCAAAAATCAAAGCTTATAGGTATGTAAGTCTCTGCAATTTTTCTGAACAAATAACCTATTTATAGCCCTTGAAAAGACAAGTTTTTAAACTTTAAAAACGTTTAAAAACGGCTATAAACAGTCAGATATTCAAATATTGAAAAACTGGAAAACTGTCTTTGTAGTCGACTACTGTAGTCATTAGTCGACTATACTGAGTTCAGACAGATTCTGTGTTTTCGGAAAATTCTCTCAGTAGTCGACTATAATGATCATTAGTCGACTATACTGTAATTTGACAGAAACTTGAAAACTGAGATTTTCTTCAGTAGTCGACTACTGTTAACATTAGTCGACTATACTGTAAACAGACAGAAACTTATATTTGAGTTATATACAGGAGTAGTCGACTATTATCCTAATTAGTCGACTATTAAGATCAAATATTCAGAACTAATGAGTTTTTTATAATTAAGTTTTAACTACTATTCTAATGGTTAACATAGGGGATTTCTATAGTTAACCAACACACTAAGCCTGTGTTAGTGTGTTCTAAAATTGAGTATGTGTACGTGTGTGTGTGATCAAGGCTTGTACAAATATTCTAAGTAAAAAAAAAATTCAAATACATTATCTTTTGTTCTTCATTTTCTTCACTTCAAAATGCCTTGATATTACATATTCTGATATTGAAATCTGCATATGAAAGTTAGTGCACACACATTGTATAAATTGTTATCATCAAAACACTATCATGGAGATATGATATTCAACAAATCTTACCTTTGGTGGAGACGATACGAAAGCAAGTCATAGAGTACATGCATAAAAGAAAGCTTATGGCAACGAAATGGTCTGGAAAAATTATGTCCAGAAGCGAAGAGAGTGTTGAGTGATAATATTCATCATGAAGCTACTTGCATATTAAACATTTGACAGAAGATATTGTGAAGGTTGAATCTAATAAAACTTGCCGTGTAGATTTGAAGAATCGGACATATTCATGCATGTCTTGGGATATCATCCACATTCCTTGCAAGCACGCTTGTGCTGCAATTACTTAGATGAGACGAGATATTTATCAATATTATGATTGGTTTATGACAGTTGAAGCATTCAGAGCAACTTATAAACCAATCTTCTTTCATATTCCAGCTTACGAGAAGCGTGTTGTACCGCCAGAAGATCGTCTGTTAAAGCCTCTCTTACTAAAAAAACATGAAAGACCATGTACTAGACGAATAAACAACAGGTCGTTGAACACTTGTCCTGTTAAGTGCTCCCGATGCCACATGGAAGGTCACAATCGACAAACTTGCAACGAGCCTATCTAGTTGCTAAACATATGTATTACTTAGTAACGTTTTGTATTAGCAGCTAACAATATGTATTGGATGATACCATTTTGGAATGTCTATTATAATGTTGTGCATTCAGATTATGGCTTTCTTGTTAAGCATAAGGCAACGTTATTAAGGTTACACCTTAGTTGATAATGTTATGTTTGGTTGTTAAGGTTATAAATTGATTATTAAGGTTATGGATTGGTTGTTAAGGTTAGGGCTTTGTTGTTAAGGTTATGGATTGGTTGTTAAGATTATGGATTGGTTGTTAATGTTATGACTAAGTCGTTATGGTCATCGCTTAGTTGTTATGATTATAGCTTAGTTGTTATGGTTATGGCTTTGTTGTTAAAGTTATGGTTTCGTTGTCATGGTTATGGTTTAAGTTGTTCTGCTTACATTTAAATAGTTATGCTAATGGGTAAATTATTATAGTTAAGGCTTAGTTAAAGCTTAATAACTTATCCGTAACCTTAACAACTAATGGACTACTCCCCATAAATTATCCGTAACCTAAACAACCAATGGACTACTCCCCATAAACTTACTTACAGGTCATAAACAACTAAATATTTATATTTATAATATTTACAATAATTACTTACCTACATTCAACAATAATAGTCTATAACACAGAGCTTCTTTCAATCTCATCATCGTCAAGTACACCGAGATCTTTTTTCCTCCTCCTGCCTTCAATTAGTAAATAGGCTGCTAGCTTCGCTTGTATGGCTCATGTGTTATGCTCTTTGGGTGTGAGGTGCAGAATGCTTCTACCTTCAATAATAGCTTTTATAAGCAGGTAGACATAGATCCCGCAGTCATACCTACACACAAACAAATATACACTATTAAAAATGTTAAGAAACTCAAATCCCTAAGGTTAACCACCAACCTTTAACCTTCATATCCAATACCTAAGGATACCAACCAATCTATAACCTTAACAATCAAATCCTAAGCTTCACAACCAAAGTTTAACATTAACAACCAATCTGTAACCTTAACAACAAAACCCTACGGTTCACAACTAAAGTCTAATCTTAACAATCAATCTGTAAACTTAACAACCAATCCCTAAACTTCACAAACATACCTAACTTTAACAAACAATCTCCAATATTAACAACCAATAGAGTTTCAAAAAACTTATGATCCCTTTTGTTCCTCGCATGGAACTATGATTGGGTTGAATACGTTGTATAATTTATTCTCGTCGAAGCCAGCTTTAATGTAGCTGAAGGCTTTAACAATGTTGAGCACATGTTCCTAATGTCCATATCGTTCTTTTAAGGAGTCATAATATTTAACAATATTATTTTTTACATCAAACTCTAGAGATGCCAATGATCTCCTTGGACAATGGGAACTAGGAGGCCAGTAATTCCTTCATCGATAAATTTTTGATGAAGATTTCATATGCATCCCAGTAGTCAGGTTTTTTCACATGTATTGTATGATGTAATCAAGAATTAGACTGACCAGTCACTTTTAACATACATTGAAATAGATGATAGATATATGCCCTAGATATATATACTTATTGAAAAGAAACATAGACCGACCCATATTTTTTTACGATATGATTCGTTCTGAGGCATGTTCTGCCATTCACGTATGGTATCACTTAGCACCTTAGTAACATATAAGATGCCAAACAAAAATAAATTATAGTAATATAAAAGATGATAAATAATAATGATTAAGAATAAATTTTATCTTACTGAATCATCAAGTCGACTACTACATAAAATATAAAGAAGATCAAATCTGTCAATAGACAACCATTGAGATTTGTACACTTTAATCAAACTACAAAAAGAATGAAACAATTAATATACTTAGCAATAAATACGTAACCTTAACAACCAATACCTAAGCTTTACAACCAAAGCCTAACCATAACAACAAATCTGTAACCTTAACAACCAAATCATAACATTAACAACAAACCACTAACCTTAACAACAAACTCGTAACCTTAACAACCAAATCATAACCTTAACAACAAATCAAAAATCTTAACAATCAAAACGTAATCTTAACAACCAACCTGTAACCTTAGCAACCAAGCTGTAACCCTAACAACTAGTTAATAACATTAAAAACAAAGCTATAAAATTATAATATGAGCTAAATACTTACTTGTTGCACCGACAAATGTAGAAATGGTTGAGAACTTTATTCTCCTCTTCTGTCAGCAGAGCAATAACATCTACCGACACCTTATAATTATGAAAAAATGTTGGGTGCTTATCATAAAACTTGATGATGAAGCCTTCAGGAAAGGGAACCCCCATGTTTAAGTCATCCCTGTACTTTTCTTCTTCCTTTCTCATAGGAGAACTCATGATGGTTTTTCAGATTGAGTGTGGATCACCATGTAGCCCAGCAGGCAGCAATTCTGTTTTCTTTTCCCCCACTTGCTCTTTCTCCTTTTCCCCCACTTCTATAATTTTATTTTCCCCCAAAATTTATTTTTTTGTTCTTCTTCCCCTCAGTGTAAGGGATAACTACATGTTTAGAAGGCTTCATCATTATTTTTGCTCTACTTTTTTAAAGGGTGTGGGTACCTTTGCATCCCTCTTTCTCTTATTCATTTTGATAATAAAAGAAACTTCTTCATACTTAAAAAATATGTCAGGTCCTGGTGAAGTGACTTCCTCTGGGCGAAGACCATCCCTCTTCGTATTAATGCCAGTTGTACCAGCTGGAAGGAAATCCTCTGCTGGACCGACTTCCCCTGGTAGAGGGCCTTCGTTCTCCTTATTAATGTCAGTAAAGTCAGGTTGAGGGACTTCCCTCTCAATGTCAATGCCAACCATGATGTGTGGAGTGCCTGATTAAAAAAATATTCAAAATATAATTATGAAAAAACTTAATAACCACTATCTAACCTTAACAACTAATCCAGATACTTAACAATCAATCCATAAACTTAACAACCAATCTATAAACTTAATAATAAATTTGTATGCTTAACAATAAATCCCTATACTTAACAATCAATCTCTAACCTTAACAATCAATCTCTAATCTTAATAACAAATCCCTAACTTTGACAACCAATCTATAACCCTAACAACTAATCTCTAACATTAATAACCAATTTATAATTTTAATAACTATGTAATATAATTCACAAGTAATGAAAAAAATGATCTAACATGTACAAGTTTGCAGCTCCATCACTGGGCTGGACACCTCTCCCATTGGCCTCTTATTATTATATACAGTGAGGCTTATGCATCGGGCACCACTTAGCTCCTCTCTCAGCCTTCTCACTTCTACAGATAGAGAAGCCACTTTTACAGATAGAGAGGTTATCTCTATTCGATCGGTAGCAATCTGATCTTTGAATTTCTTCTAAATTGTTGGGACGTAATTTTTGATTTATTATCACGATACTCTTCCAATAGCTCACTTGCTGAGGCAATTCCATTTGATCAACTGCATCATTGTGCTGCTCGACCACTTCATCAATATTATGTGACATAGTCTATGTAATAGACAGATAGAGTATTATTAAAAAATAATAATTAAAAAATAATAATTAAAAAATAATAAGCACCATTAACAAGACATTTATAATTCACAATTACTACAATGCTTACCCATCCTTCAAGAATGTTATCATCTTCTGTTTCCCTTTTCTTTTTGGGAAGAGGCTGTCTTGGGCCACGTGCCCTACTGACATCTCTAGCAGCTGGTTCCTTATTCTTCTCCCCCCCTCTCTCTTCTTCTCTTCTTTTTTCTTATTCTCTTTCTCCTTCTCCTGCTCCTTCTCCCGCAAACCTCCCTCAAGACTTTGAACTTGGCCCTAGAACTGTGGAAGCTTTATAGTAGCTTGTCTTGCTTTAGCTACAATAGTAGCCAATCTCAGGGATCCTCCAACATCTCCTAGTTTCTACCAATTTGTGAGGGGAGACCGCGACATACTTCCCACTACTAGCTTTTTGATGCCAGTAAGTTCATAGTATTACAGCTGCACATGAGACAAATAGGATCTTAATAATCATCCTTTAACCTTAACAACAAATAAGCAACCATAACAATAAATTCGTAACCTTAATAATCAACATGTATCCTTAACAATAAAATCATAACATTAACAACCAACTCGTAACCTTAACAACTAATCTGTAAGTTTAACAATAAATAAACAATCATAACAACAAAATAGTAATCTTAACAACCAACTTGTATACATAACAACTACTAACTATACTTAAGAACTAAACCCTAACCTTCACAATCAATAATGCATAAAATTTACTCATTGCTCTAAACAATAAAAAATAGGAATACTTATACAAACAAGCTGGGTATACCCTTACAGATATACAATCTTCTTTCCTTGTCCCAGGACCCTTCAATGTCTTTTCAACACATCAATTATCTCACTAAATATATAGGTCCCCCAAGCAGTATTATTTACATGTTCGATGCTGTCAACCTACTTGAACAAATGCCTTGAAATACCAAGAACACTGCTTGGACACCAGATCATGCTTAACTAATAGAAGATCTGTAGAAGGATGAAGTCCTTCACATCTTGACGATCAATTGATTGTACAAGCTTCATGAGTAGATTCTCAACATGGCATCTGGTGGGTGCTGGAGGAGGAGTTCTACTGTTGTCACCCCCAGGTTTGGTAAAAAACCTCGATCAAATTCTATTTTTCCTATCTGGGTTAGGGCCAACAAGATCCCCCTTATTGGAGAATCATGTATGAGTCATTACCTAGTCAAGGTTGAATGAGCACTCTGTTTGGTGGAAAATTTGCAGTAAAAAGAAAATGAAGGAAAATTGATTTGTATTCTTTTAATCTCAATTACAATTGAATTTCCTGATTAAAAAAGAGAGGAGAATTGATCTGAATTCCCCCCTTTGTTTAGGTCTGGGTTCTTCACGGTGACGATGGAGTGCCTCCCTCGATGCTCGCGTCGAGTTTGCTCTCCGTTGACGATCCGGACGTCTTGTTTCACTGGAATGTGGTCTTCTCCTCACGATTTGATGCTACGAAGAACTTGCGTGGCAAGTTTGAAAATAACTCTTAACAAGTTAATAACTCAGAGCGAGTTTTAGAAGAACTTGCAGAGTAAGTTTTAAACTCTGATCGAGTTGAGAAGAACTCTTAGAAAGAGTTTACAAGCCAAGCCGAGTAATCTCAAAGGCTTTAATAAAAGCCTTCCAAGATGATTCAAGAGTTTCTTCAAGTCGCTGATCTCCAAAGCTCCTTGTTGCTGAAGTTTAAGATAGATGAAGGCCGATCTCCTTTTTATGACTTTCTCATCAAAAAGTCCAGCCCCTAACTCGGTTGAGTTTACTCCTATTATAGGGGATTAAGGGGTGTAACCGTCCCCTTAATTTGCTCTTTAGTGGGGCTGAATGAGGTGTTATCACCCGCTTAAACTGCTCCCCAAATCATGGGGAAAACGATTTTGAAACCATTCAGTTCGTGCTTTGAACGAGTCAAACACTGAAAAATAATGTTCTGGGCCCGAACTCTGTGTTTTAGACCTAAAACGTAGAGTTGGGCCTGTTTTAGGCTGAAAACGCACAGGTCGCGCCGCGCAGAGATGAACTCTACATTCTGGACCTGGGACGCAGAGTTGGGTTCTGCATGAACTCTGCGTTTTTGGACCTGGAACGTAGAGTTGGGCTCTGCATGAACTCTGTATTTTTTTTATCGTTGGACGTAGAGTTGGGCTCTGTATGAACTAAGCGTTTTTGGACCTGGGAAGTAGAGTTGGGCTCTGCATGAACTCTGTGTTTTTGTCGTTGGACGCAGAGTTGGGCTTTGCATGAACTCTGCATTTTTATCGTTGGACGCAGAGTTGGGCTCTGCATGAACTCTGTGTTTTTGGACCTGGGACGTAGAATTGGACTCTGCATGAACTCTGTGTTTTTTTTTCGTTGGACGCAGAGTTGGGCTCTACATGAATTAAGCGTTTTTGTCGTTGGACACAGAGTTGGACTCTGCATGAACTCTGTGTTTTTGGACCTAGGACGTAGAGTTGGACTCTGCATGAACTTTACGTTTTTGTCGTTAGACGCAGAGTTGGGCTCTGCATGAACTCTGCGTTTTTGGACTTGTGACGCAGAGTTGAACTCTGCATTTTAAGTCCACGAACTCTCCGTTTTGACTTTGTAATGCAGAGGCGAGCCTTAGGCGAGCTTGGCGAACTTCAGGCTAAGTCCAATGTTCAGACGAAGTCCAGTCTTGCAGACGGACTTCAGAACATAACTTGCTACGAAGAACAAGTCATAACTTTCAAACCGTAAGTCGGAATTGGACGAATTATATATGAAAATCGGCTATCTCGACGAGACGGAGCCGACCAAACCAACTCCATAGGGTTTGGCTTGATCCATCATTTTTGCCAAATTCCTTATGGTTTGAGAGATATCTGCGTTTTGGTTTGAAGAGACCGTCGATTTGTAGTCCATTTTGCTAGAGTGTTGCAAAGATCGTCATCTTGTAATCTTTATCTTGGCTACTTAAAAATGTGAGAGTCGTCAGATTGTAACTCCTGATGTTGATTGTGAAGATTGTTGATTAGAGCTTTCATCAGTTGTTGCGAAGGTCGTCAGATTGTAACCTTCATCGATCCACGTGAAAATCTTCAAATTATATTCTTTTGAAAACCGTCAAATTGTAACTTCCATCATTGGTGTTTGATGGGAATCAGCTATCTACAGTAATTTTTAGACAACCTACAGAACCCCCTTCAAAGTTTTCGAAAGTTCGCGGTTGACTGGAACGAATTTTCGGAATACTTTGGACCTCAACTATGATCTTGGAGCTGTTGATTCCTTATCGTAAATGAGTTGTTCTCTACACTCGCTTTGAAGGCATCTTAGTTGAAGGGATTTGCTGCGCAGAACCCTTGCATTTTGAATTTGGAACACGGGTGTGACCTTGGTGTTTTGGTATTTGCAACGCGGGTCTGACGTTGGCGTTTCGACTTGAGACGCGGAGGTGCTCTCATGTATTTTTTTAACTAAGTCTTTGAGACTTGTCTTTAGCCCATCTGTTTCAAGTCTTGGCTCACATCCATTAAGCTGATGAGCCTGTAAACATGCATAGGACTTTTGGTAAACCCTCAGCCATCAACGGATTTGATAAGCCTTTACCGACTACCGTTTGAATCACGCTAGTATGTGAATTGTTTGAATCTATTTCACATATAACGTTGTGCTAAGAGAATGAACCCTCTTAGACTTGATGCTATGCTTTTGAATACATAGACTTTATTATTTTCACGGGAAAAGACTAACCGACAATGCGTGTTAGGCGTAGGCTTATCTCTAATTAGGGATCGAGATAAAGTCCCCCATGCATTTAAGGCATGGATTTTGGTGTTATTAATAACGACCTACCATGATGTTGAATACGTGGGCTTTTATCCTTCTTACGGTCAAAGACTAACCGGTAACACGTATTAGGCATTGACTTATCCCTACTTAGGATTCAGGATAAAATTCCCCATACATGCAAGGTATGGATTCAGAGATTATTAATTTAATGATAATCACTGGCTATGATAATGAATACGTAGACTTTATCACTGTTTCTTCCTGTGTTACTTGAAACATTGAAAGAAAGTTGGAAGTGCCAGAGGTGTAGTATTAACTTGGCATGAATTTTTACTTAGAGTAAAATTCAGAAATTTTTTTTATTATCACTAGGATAATTCTAGAAAATCTTTAATCCGCTAGGGATTTTATAATAAAAACTTGCTACTCTTGTTGAAAAAGGATTAACAAGTTCATTGGGGGGTTTGACTGTTAGAGGTGTGATGTTAACCTAATAGTATTTTATGGACTTATCGCTCTTTTAAAAAGAGTCGATAAGTTGATTTGGTCATCAGAGGTGTGATATTGACTTGACGGGTATGTGGACCTATCGTTCTATTGAGGAGAGTCGATAGGTTGATTTTGTCAGAGGTGTGATATTAACATGACAAGAAGAATATTACGATCAGGGCAATTTTGGGTACCTATCGCTCTATTAGAGAGAGTTGATAAGTGGATTTTGTCAGAGGTTTGGTGTTAACATGACAGGAATTTATGTTGCGATTGGAGCAACTTTGTAGACTTATCATCTTATTAGAGAGGATTGATAAGCGAATTTGTCAGAGGTTTAGTGTTAACGTGACAGGATTTTATGTTGTGATTGGAGCAACTTTGTAGACTTATCATTTTATTAGAGAGGATTAATAAGTTGATTGGTTGTTAGAGATTTGAACAAGATTTTGAATACTTTGTGTCTTGTTGGGAAAGATTGTGATTTGAGCAATTTTGAGGACCTATCATCCTATTAACAAGGATTGATAAGTTGATTACCAGAGGTATATTGTTAACGTGACAAATTATGAATGATGTAAGTTGTATTCTTACTCTGTGGGGGTGATGGTCGTCAGAAGTATAATGTTAACTCGACGATGTGAAAGATTCGTTACTCTTAATCCAGTGGATTCCAAGTAACCAACCTCCAGTCTTAATTAAGACTTAACAGGGGAATAAAAAAAGATAGACAAAACACATCGCCTAGTGGGACACTATCCATGAAGTCGGAATAGAGACACATCATCTGGTAGGCCATTATTTGATGAGTTTGACTATCAGAGGTAGCTGTTAACGTGATAGTTTTGTGGATCTGCCATCCTATTGAAAAAGATTAGCAAGTTGATGAACTATCAGATATAACTGTTAACGTGATAGTTTTATAGACTTGTCATCCTATTGAAGAGGATTGGCAGATTGATGGACTTTCAGAGGTAAATGTTAACGTGATAGTTTTTGGTGGATCTGCCATCCTATTGAAGAGGATTGGCAGATTGATGGACTATCAGAGGTAAATGTTAACGTGATAGTTTTTGATGGATCTGCCATCCTATTGAAGAGGATTGGCAGATTGATGGACTATCAGAGGTAAATGTTAACGTGATAGTTTAATGGATCTGTCATTCTATTAAAGAAGATTGGCAGATTGATAGACTATCAGAGGTAAATATTAACGTGATAGTTTTTGGTGGATCTGCCATCCTATTGTAGATGATTGACAGATTGATGGACTATCAGAGGTAACTGTTAACGTGATAGTTTTGTGGATCTACCATCCTATTGAAGAGGATTGATAGGTTGATGAACTATCAGAGGTAACTGTTAACGTGATAGTTTTGGTAGACCCATCATCCTACTTGAAGAGGATTGGTGGGGGGATTTGGGGGAAATGGATTATCAGAGGTGTATTGTTAACTTAATAGTTTTGGCGGATTTTGTGGTTGACAGAGGTATTCTATTGAACATGATAATTCAAAAAATTTATTACTCATAATCCAATGAACTACAAATAAACCAACCCCCAGTCTTGAACAAGCGCAGGAGGGAAAAGGGTAGACGTGGCACATCGTCTAGTGGGTCACTATCTAATAAGTTTGACTATCAGAGGTAATTGTTAACGTGATAGTTATTAGATCTACCATCCTACTGAAGTGGATTGGCTTCAGTGACCGTAGTGTCTTCCCCTTCTGACTGAGAAGATTGAGCTTGGTCTGATTGTTCAGGTTGATCCTGCCTACTTTGTTCTTTAGCTTTGATCCTGATAATAATCTTTTGAGCCTGTTCGCCTTAAGAGATTAGTTATCTCCAGGAATGGTATTCTGTAACCCTCGTTTGTGCTAGAAGGTCGGTTTGCAAGTTGTGTCGATAGGTCTCCACTAAGGTAGACTGTGTCATATTTGACGAACATCGGAGAGCCATACTTCGGAACCTCTTGACGAAGGCTTTGACAGACTCCCTCTTCTTCTGCTTAGTGGAGAGAAGGGTATGGATGGAGACTTCTGTATCCTCTTCAAAGAATCTTGATAGGAAGAGTCTTTCTAGATCTGCCCACTTTTAAATACATCCCGTAGACAGTTTCCTGAACCATTCAAATGTAACTCCCTTGAGGGTGCTAATGAACAATCGAGCCAGTATGGCGTTGTTTGATATCATATTCCTAGTCTGTGACTTGAAATGATAGATATGTTGATTCGGTGATCCCGTGCTGTCAAAAGTTTGTAGCGTCGGTGTAGACGTCAAAAATTACCTATGGCTTCCCAAACACAGTTCAAGATAACGAGAAGACGATAAACGTTATTATCTAAGTCAAGTGAATTTATCCAACACCAGTAAGCGTATGAAGTAGATCAGTAAAATGTGCAAGTTAGCGAAATGATGAACCGTATGCAAAACAAGCTAACTTGAGGGGTCACGAATCGCCAAAATGGAAAAAAGATGAACAAAACACCACTCGGAGGGTTGCGTAAGCGCGAGCCACCAAATGGTGGCTCGCACCTATGCGAGCCACCAAATGGTGGCTCACACAAGTCCCGAGCCACCAGGACTCTTTTTGACTTCCAAGACTCCCAAAACACGGATTTCGATGATTTTTAAGGATTCTTTCATCCCAGGGCCTCCCCAACTATTTTAAGGTCATCCCTAAATACGTTTAAGCGGTTATTAACTGCAGATAATGTTTAAACATTAATTCTTATCCAAAAGCACGTCTCCAAAAGCCTATAAATAGAAGCCTAGGGTCTTCTTTCAAGAGGACCTGAAGTTGAGAAGGCGAGGTGCTGTCAAATTGTCCAGCTAACCATGAATTTCAGAGGAGAATCATCAGATCTTGGCGAATACTTTCATAAAGAAAGTCCTTCGAAAGGTTTGTGATCCTTTCCTCTTCTTTCCCCCGGATTAAACTTGGTTTTAATCTCGAGAAGAGCCACAATCTCGCTTGGTCGTGATTGTCGCTTCCGTAATTGTTTCCTTTGTGAAACTAGAGCATAGTTATACTGTCAATCGGGTTTGATCTACGGCGGTCTACGGACTAACGCGTCTTCGGCACAGGCAAAGATCCCACGCAAAGCAGCGGGAGATAAACTACTGCTACATTTTGTTTGATAAAGTTATAATCTTTATTTTTATTGTAAGAAGATCTTATAAAAAGATCAACTTTTCTTTTAGTTTGAACTTGTAATCGATAAACGGTGTAACAGGTTTGAATGCAATGGAAAAAGTAACTTTTGACAAAAACAAACTGGCGACCATAGTGAGAGCCGACAGCTTCTCTGCCAAAGTTGTAGTGTCGCAACCAAAGATCATCATCCCGATCAACGAAGAGGTCAAGTACGAGTTCGACCAGGCAAAGTATGAGGAATACTTATCCTTATCTTTCAGATCATCCTCTACTCGCAGGAATAGGAGAGACTTCACAAGGAAGGTTTGGGGGCACTTGGATCTGAAGGTTCAAAACCAAGATCCTCATCCCACAGCGGCTCAAGGCACACCTTGTAAAGCCGAAGCCACTACTGAAAACGCGCCGACCTTATCCAAGAGAGCGCATCAAAGATGACGTCAGCGCCTCGCACGCCAATTGGCCAAAGCTTCCGAGCTAGTTGATGGGACCCGCTACGAAGCGAATCTGAAGTCTAGAAGACACCAACAGCCACGACAGTAAGCGGGCGACTGTTCCAAATCAATGACGAATGAATGACTCTCCATTAAGAGGACACGTTCAACTCTTGAAGAACGGATCGAGAAACGCCACGCCTTACTTGCACACGCAAGAATTCTGGTGCAAGAAGCCAAGAAATTACAAACAAACAATGTAGACAATAGACTGTCAAAACCACGTCAAATCTGGAGGCCGAAATCCAAAACAAGGCCCGAAAAAACCAAGTTGTCAGCTGCTGGCTTGGCCAGGGCCGAGCCACCAAATGCTGGCTCGGCTAGGGCCGAGCCACCAAACGCTGGCTCGGCCAAGGCTAAGCCACCAAGTGCTGGCTCGCGTCACCGCCAAGCCAACCATCCCCTGTTTGTAGAAAATTCGCCTCCCGCAATCGTTTTCGAGTCTCCGACAGCTCCTGTTTCTGTTTCGATGACTTCCTCACCTTCGGTAGAACCTCATGACAGCATGGACTTGTCCCGATTCAAAGTGAAGATTATGGATCGTCTCGGTCCTTTGCATAAAAATGAACCCCGTATGGTTCGTCAGACTGGGAGTCGTACGCGATTCCCTAGTAAGTCAAAGATCACTCCTACGGAGAAAATACCGATAACCACTCGCCCGGATTGTGAGTTGAAGTCTAAGAGCCCGTTGGGTCCTCACGCGCACGAAGGCGTGGGTTCAAATGAGCGACTCTTGAGAATAATGACAGAGTGTTATACCCTCAAAGAGAGCTATGTTCATCAGAAGACGATGACGTTAGAGAATTATGGCAGCACAAGATAGGTTGCTCCGATAATCATATCGACGAGTTGTACTATCAGGCTGGGGGTATGAATAAATCTCGAAAGAGAAATACCCAAGAAACATATTCTCTTTATCCATGTACCAAACTTATTAAGGCGGTATTATCAGAGTGTAACTGCTCCAAGACCGCCTCGCAAAGGATTTTGGTGTTTGAAAGATTTTCTACAGAAACGCTAAGACACAAGTCAAGATGTTTCCGTAAAAGGAAGCCGGCCGTTCAAGAACGTGAATTCTCAGAAGTCAAGATTAACATGACGGACAAAGAAAAATCCACGCAACGCTTCAGTCCTGAACCTTTTCCATAAATATTCTAGCGATTGGTTCAGCTACAAACCGGGGCTATTAGGCCTAGAGATTATAGGAGAATTCAGAGAGGGCAGTCCTCAGACGATGAAGCATCAGATGCTAACTCTGTGATCGCTTCAGATGCCACTGTGTCCAGCACGGGACGGACTCGAGAATCATTCATGATCACTACTGAACAGATGGCTCAACTTCTTCAAGAGGCTTTGGCTAAGCAGAAGGAGGACTTTAAGATCGAAATGGATATGGCTATGTAACGGGTTAAAGATTTACATGCCCAATAACTCCAACAGTTGTCAAATCAGCACGGTGAATCTAGTCATCGTCAGGCTACCAATCAAATAGATAGCGACTCAGAGGTAGAGGAAAATATCAATACTAATGTTCTACTGGAGGATAAAAATACTGAAGATGTCCTTAACACTGGGGGTGGTACTAATATCCCTCCCCAAAATCACCAGAAGAAAGATGTAGGCGAAGACCTTAAGATGAAAGACTTGGAAAGTAAAATCAATGCTTTGATGTCTGCTCAAGAGATAAAAAAGACTGGCATGTCGTGTCCTTACCCGAGAGAGTGGGACTCAATTCCATACCCAGCAAAGTTCAATTTGATTAACTGCACGCCGTTCGATGGAAAGGGTTCCCCTACTCAATACTTGATTTACTTCAAGTCCCACTTGGGGATCATTTCTGGCAATGAACCTCTGATAGTACGATCGTTCGTAGGAACCGTTCGGGTAGCTACCTTTGATTAGTACCGCCGCCTTAAACCGGGGAGTATTAATAGTTGGGATGACATGGAAAGCATGTTTCTCACCAATTTCTTTGACGATGACACTGAAGTGTCGATCGGAACACTCTTTGAAGAGAAACAAAAAGATGGAGAGCTCGTTGAGAACTTTGTAAAGTGCTCCCGGAACAAGGCGATGAACTGTCGAGATCCGGTCACGGAGGAATTCATCCTCTAAACATGTCACAACAACCTTTCCTTAGACGTGTTAGAAGCTATGGGCACTGCGCCGTCTAAAATATGAAAGGAGTTGAAAGTACGAGGAGAGCAGGCTAAACGTTTCCTCAAAAGGAAGAAAGCTGAAAGGGGGCAACCAGCAAACAATACCCAGAAACAGAACTTTACCCCCGTGGTAAAGGGAAGGGGCAGGCAAATACAGTGGATGCAAATCAGACATTTGAATTACAACCCCAACAACAGTCGTAACAACAAGTGCCAAAGCAACAAATGCCTCAATGGCAACAACGGCCTCCAAGACAACAGAAAACTTCTGAGCCAAAATTCCCAAAGGAATATTCCTTTAAGGAAGATGATGTCCCTGGTATCTTCAAGTACTTGCTGGAGAACAATAAAATTAAGTTACCTCCAATCACTGATCATGAGGGAGCTAAGAAAATTACAGATCCGCGATATTGTACATTCCACAGAACAGTCCATCATCCCACGAAGACATGCTACGCTCTCAAGGACAAGATCCAGGCCTTGATCGATGTTGGAATCATTACTCCGAAGCAGCCTAAAGAGAAGAAGGTGGGTGCGAATGCGGTTTCTATTAGCTTTGGCTCTGTCCCTCTGGCATGGTTTCAGCCAAAGCCCGTATCCAAAGTACAAGTGAAGACTATCAACGATGATCCTTATGGACAATGTCAGAAAGGACTTGTACAACACATAACTCCTAGCGGCGAAATTCTTTGGGTTTACCCGGACTTGCTCGAAGATGAGCAATGGGTAGGATCCTCATCTAAAAAGAAGTCCAAAAGTAAGGGCAAGACCTGCTATCCCACCATAGCAATTCCTAAAAAGGATGATGAAGGTATCCCTACCTTATCACTTTTTGAAGATGAACGAGAGGCTCTTGTCACCAGGGGTGGGAATGAATATCATTATAAATACCCCGAAACCTTTAACACGAATGCCAAAACATTAGCCGAACTGAGGGTGGTTACAACTCCCCCTATACCAGCTAGAAAATCCTAACAAAAATCAGCCAATAAACAAAAAGAGAAAGAGCCTCAACCTCAGGAGGCTCAGAACCCGAAGCAGTCTCGGTTCAATCGTCCGATTGGGAGAGATAAACCGGGAAGTTTAAATACTCCTTACCGCTTTGATGTTATGGCTCATCTAGCTAACATCACAGCGAGAATAACTTTATATGAGTTATTGCGCCTCTCCAAGGATACTAGAGAAGCCTTGCGAGAAGCTTTAGCTGATTCTGACACATTCCTTACTCAAGTCGAGCCAGTCCTTGAAGAAACAGAATCATCAGTTCGGCTTTGTAATTTATCAGCCAAGCAATTCCCTTATATTACGTTCACTAAGGATGACATGCAAGTGAGGAATTCAAAGCATGATATGCCTCTATACTTCACCGGATATGTTGGCTCCAGCGTTGTCAACCGGATCCAAGTTGATCCGGGTTCCGCTTTTAGCATCATGCTACTCCGGTTGATGTATAATCTCGGAATCCCAGCGAGTAAGCTGGCTTCCACAGGTATCGTTATATACGGTTTCAATACCAGTTGATCCAGACCTTTAGGTAAGATCCGGATAAAATGCTAACTTGGGGATTTAAAGTCCGACGTTACTTGTTACGTAATCGATGCGAAAACTTCCTATAATTTACTATTGGGTCGACCATGGATCCATGGTAATCTTATAGTTTCCTCTACTCTTCATCAGTGTCTAAAATATATAGATGCCAATAATGAAGTCAAGACGGTGGTCGCGGATAAGCAACCGTTTAAGGGATTGGAAAACTACTTTACCGACTCCCTCCTTTACGGTACCGAATCCGATACTGAATGATCGGCCCAAGGCACGGATAGTGGGGAAGAAGCTGACACCAAAGCCGGGTTTGATTACAACGGCGGTTTTGTACTAAATGACATTGTACCCTTTGTAATCGGTCTTGACGATGGTGAATCGTCAGACGGTAGTTGTAATTGACAACTTGCTGAAGAAGTAATGAATGGTGATTTAGAGTACTCACCGTGTTTGCCTAATGTAATGCAGGGATTATATGATAATCTCGACATACACATGCCACTTCAGTCGTCTTGCTTCATGAAAAAGTGCTTCCAGGACTCGTTTGGAACAAACTTCGTCATTCCTGCTAAAGCAGGGGTGAAAAGGAGTTAGTTTTCGGTAAAGGGGAAGTATCTCTGCCATCGTATCCCTTTTCAAATGAAGATAAAGATGATGAGAGATCTAGCCTTCATTTATCCAGATATAGTCAACAGGCCCGTGATTTCATGAAAAAATGGGGATACAATTTTGCGCTCGAAGAAGGTCTTTTTGGTCGAGGCCCACGAGTTCCACCTCGTATGGCCTATGTACCGAAAGGAAAACCTGATAACTATTATGGTTATAAAAGGGGCCTGGGCTATGCCTCTGATGACGAATGTTGCTGGCAAGTCATCGACCACTTAGCGAATCAAGATGGATATTCTTCCGACTCTTCTAATTGGGATTCAGATGTCAGTCTGTGAGAAGTACTCAAAGGCCTGATGTCGAATATGACCACGGTCGATCCTTCTATGATCCAAGAAGATGATCAATTGCCAACTTGGGAGGATCCATGGATTCATCATCTAAATATTCAGTATGGAGACCGATTCGAGCAAAGAGAACCTCCTATCGAAGATAAAGTGGTCCAGGTGAATATGGGTGATGAAGCGAATCCAAAGCCAATATTTGTAAGTGATAGTCTTCCACCAGATGAAAAAGAGGAGTTAATCTCCCTCATCAGAGAATTCATAGATGTTTTTGCCTGGAATTATAAAGATATGCTAGGACTTGATCCGAACGTGGAGCCCACCGTCTTAACATCAAATCGGATGCAAAACCTGTCAAACAACATCAAAGACAGTTTCGTCCACAAATCATGGAAGTGATTGAAGAAGAAGTCAAAAAATTAATCGATTCTGGTTTTATCCGGGAAGAACAACATCCGGATTGGCTCACGAATATCATTTCGGTCCTCAAGAAAAATGGGAAAATAAGGATATGCATCGACTTCAGAGACTTGAATAATGCGTGTCCAAAAGATGATTTCCCTCTCCCCATCACAGATGTTATTATCGATAACACGTGTGGGTTTGAGACAATATCCTTTATGGATGGATTTTCGGGTTACAATCAAATCAAGATGTACCCAGAGGATGAAAAATATACTGCATTCAGGACACCTCTGGGTGTTTTCTGCTATACAGTCATGCCTTTTGGATTGAAAAATACGGGTGCCACTTATCAACAGGCAATGTCTAAGATTTTCCAAGAACATCTCCAAAAAACTGTTGAATGCTATGTCGATGACTTGGTGGTGAAAAGTCGTAACAAAGACGATCATATCAAAGATCTAAGGACAACGTTCGACCTTATGCGAACTCACCAATTAAAAAAGAATCCCACCAAGTCTTTTCTTGGAATGTCCAGCGATAAGTTTCTGGAATTTGTCGTCACTACGACGGGTATCTACATTGACCCCGACAAAGTGAAAGCAATACATGAGTTGCAACCCCCGAGAAATCTCAAAGAACTCTAAGGATTGCAGGGGCGGCTGGCCTATATAGGTCGGTTCATCTCAAATCTAACTGGGAAATGTCAGCCATTTTCCAAACTCACCAAGAAGGGTGTATCCTTCATCTGGGATGACGCTTGTCAAAAGGCATTCGAGGATATCAAAGTATATTTGGCGAATCCTCCCGTTCTTGTGGCACCGAAGTCAGGTAAGCCGTTCTTAATTTATGTTAAAGCGATGAACCACTCGTTAAGTGCTTTACTTGCACAAGACGATGACAATGGTCACGAACAGGCCATTTATTACTTGAGTCGAACTTTGGTTGGTGCTGAGTCTCGGTATCCAATGATCCAGAAAGAATGCCTCGCCTTAGTATTCGCTATCCAAAAGATGCGTCATTACTTAGTAGGGTAAATGATTTACGTTATTTTCAACGTTAATCCAGTTTGAGTATTCATGACATAGCCAGTCTCTATGAATTAGAGACTAGCAAAGTGGGCCCTACTCCTATCTCAATACGATCTGCACTTTAAACAACAGAAATCGGTCAAAGGGTAAGCAATTTGTGATTTCCTAGCGGCTAACCCCACAGCAGATACAGCTGAGTTATATGATGATTTGCCCGGTGAAGCTCACAAAGTCAATACTACATGTCATCAATAGGTATGGCAGCTATATTTCAATGGAGCTTCCCGAGCGACCAATACAGCAAGCGCTCCCGGTAATTCTAGAATCTCCGTAGGAGTATGAGTCGTCCTAGTTTCTCCGAAAAAATATGTGATACCCCGAGCCTACTCATTGGTAGGAAAGTATTCCAATAATATGGCCGAATATAACGCACTGCTTATCGGACTTAGTTTCGCCAAAGAGCTGAGGGTCAAAGATCTCGAGGCTTTTGGCTATTCTCAACTAATAGTCAACGAAATCCGGGGAGAATACGAAGTCAGGAATCAAGACTTAGTACCCTACCACAAGGCGGCCATCAAAATGGCAAGCTTGTTCGAACAATTCTTCATTGAGTACATTCCGCGCCTTTAGAATGCATACGCAGATGAGCTAGCAGTATTATCAGTATCTTTGGCACAACCTCCTGACTCTGAACAATCCATTACCATCAGAACCCACCAATTGTTTGTGCCGGATTGCGCCATTAACGTTAAGGAAGCATGTACATCTAGGATCGATCTCGAGCCCCGAGACTGGAGATTTCCTATAATTGACTACGTGGTGTATGGTATTTTGCCACAGGACGTAAAAGAAAGAGACTCGGTTCGAAGAAGAGCTCCGAGATTCTATTACAATTCAACAACCCATACACTATATCGTCATGCATACAATGGGTTATTACTCCGATGCCTCTCAACCAGGGAGGCAGAAGAGGCTCTCAAAGAAGCTCACGACGGAATCTGCGGTGCACATCAACCTGGTCCCAAGCTCTGTGATCGACTCAGAAGAATGGGATATTATTGGCCAACCATGGTCAAAGACGCGGTTGACTACGCTCGACTGTGCCATACATGTCAAACACACGCAAATTACACGCACCAACCCCCGGAACACCTCCACCCCTCGGCTACTTCATGGCCATTTGAGACTTGGGGAATGAATATCGTTGGTCTTATCTTCCCACCATCAGTTAAAGATGACCGCTTTATTTTGACAATCACCGATTATTTTTCAAAATGGGTCGAAGCAGTCCCACTCAAAGAAGTGAAGACAAGCGATATCATCAAGTTTATCAAACACCACATCATCTATCGATATGGCATTCCAAGACGAATTATACACGACAACGGTCCTCAGTTTGTGAGCAACGCTTTCATTAAATTCTGCGAAAAATTCAGGATTGAAGATATCTCTTCTACAGCATATAATCCTACGGCAAATGGATTAGCTGAGGCCTTCAACAAGATAATCATAAAGATTTTATCAAAACTCGTGAAAACTAACAAGCGAAACTGGGATGACAAACTCGGCGAAGCCCTTTGGGCCTATCGTACCACGGTCCATACGCCTACCTGGGCCACTCCGTATTCACCAGTGTATGGATGTGAGGCTGTTCTTCCTTTGGAAATTCAGATTCCATCCCTTCGTTTCACTCTCATAACAGGGATGACGACGGAAGAACAATACCAGAAACGTCTCGAAGAACTTGAGATGCTAGACTAAAAGTGCCTGCAGGCTCAACAACAAATTGAGTTTTATCAAGCCAGAATCTCTCGTGCTTTCGACGAGAAAGTTAAGCAACGAAGCTTCAAGGAAGGAGACTTGGTTCTCGTCGTCCGGCGTCCTATGATACTCAATTCCAAGAAAAAAGATAAATTCCAACCCAAATGGCAAGGACCGTTTGTGATAGAGACAGTCTACTCAAACGGTGCATATCGCCTAATCACTAAAGACGGTGATAAGATCATGATGCCAATAAATGGTAAGTTTCTAAAAAAGTACTATCCTTAATACGCTCAGAACAGATTACTAAACGAGAAGTTCCTGGAGAATACCATATATGATATTCGTAAGGATAACCCGAAATCAACCGGTTGTTCTAAAAAAGGACCCGTCATCTAAACAATTCAAGTCTGATCATAGAGAACTCCTGCTGTAATCTTCTAAGAACTCTCTTGTTAAGAAGAGATTTGATCACTATTTAGGATCGATCTTCCCTCACAAAAGAATTCTCACTGTCCTGCACTATCAGATTAGTTTATAGCGAGCCTAACAATGTTCTTTGGGCCAAGTCTAGTCAAACTTCAACTATGATTTGTACTCCTACTCCCGCTTTCATTCGGTCAGACCTTCTTACAGTTAGGACCACAACCAAAATCTCCTCTCGATTCCTTCCATGAACGAGAGGCACACTTTCAAATCGATTTCTCTTTCAATAAACGAAGGCCTTCATTCCATTCGAACGACCAAACCTATAAAAGTTAGGGTCGTCTCGATATCCCTTTATGGTCAAAACGGTTAAATGACTATGGTCAGAATCGGGATTCTTTTCGATAAACGAAAATATTTCACTCCTTTATCTCCAACCAAACCTATAAAAGTTAGGACTGGACTCCGAATTTTATCTTGATAAACAAGAAAACTCATTTGCGAATCAGATAACCAATTCTATAAAAGTTAGGGTTAACTGAATCCTCTCGATTCTTAGGGTGGAGATCTCATTCTTAGTTTCATGTCCCAGATTCTCGAAGTGGAGATCTCACTTTAAGTTTCTTCTGCATCCAAGGATAGAATATAAAATTCTTCCTCTTTGGTATCGGGTTTACTTCTCCCTTAAAAGAAGGACTGAAGATAGAATATAAAATTCATCCTCTTCGGTATTAGGTTCGTCTTTACCCTGTAAAAAGACACTACATTCTAATAACTCCATAATCCATACCTTACATGTACGGGGAATTTTATCTCGAATCCTAAGTTGATATAAGTCGGCGCCTAATACGCGCTGCCGGTTAGTCTTTTACTGTAAGAAAGACGAAGTCTGCGTATTTAAATTCGTAGCATTGAGTCTAAAGGAGTTCATTCCTTTAGCACAACATTACTTGTGAAACAGATCTAGATAATTCACAGGCTAGCCCGATTCAAACGGCAATCGGTAAAGGTATGTCAAATCCGTTGAAGGCTGAGGATTTGCCAAAAATCCTATAAGTATTATGGTTGACTATTCTAAACAGAATGAGAAATCATAATAAGAATTGAGGCAGACTGAACAAAATATGCGTATCATTAACAAAAAACAAGTGTTCAGATACAACAGCTACAGTTACTTTACATTGAACTTATGATTAACAATTTGTTGTTCTAATTTGACTAACTCTTTGGCATAAGTACGTTCAAGCTCACGCTGCAGCTCTGTCTTGAAAGAATCCTCAGAAGCAAGAGGAGTTGGGCAGCTTCTTCCTCCATTTTGGCTAACCTTTCTCTCGAGAGCGCCACTTTGCTGGACATCACAGCTTTGCTATGCTCCTCCCTGGCCTTGGTCACCTCCAAAATAGCTCTTCGTTGTTTTGCCTCTGCTAGTTTCTGTTCAAGCTCCGCTATTTCGACATCAACGGAAGCTAACGACGAGTCGATTTCACATAAATGAGCCAATCTTTCGGAAAGAACTTCCTCTGCTTGGTCGACACGTTTCCTCTGCGCCTGAATCCCAAGCCCAACGGATGCTCGAGCTTCACGCCATGTTTGCAGACGAGTCTCCATTCGCGTAGCAACATAGCCAGAAGCACCAACGGATTAGAGTTCTTGTAGTTTTACAAATTCGCGCTCTAATTGATTTACATCGTTAGTAAAAGCGTCAGCTATATTGAGAGAGCCAGTGTCCTTTATTAAGGCTATATTGCACTCAAGGACCGGTCGGAAGTGGCTGAAAGGGATCCTCTTCTCCAGGAGTTTGTCGATTAGCGACTCTACGAAATTAAAGAAATTTTCGATTTCCAAGCAAAGGAGAAGCTTATCTGGGTCGTCGTCAGATAATAAAGCATCAACTGCCTCGCAAAGTTGAAACGATAATCCTGCAACAACAAAAGAAAAAGGAAGCGCAAGATCATGAATATCCCATAATTATAAGTCAGAATAAAAAAGATATAGCGCGAGATTTACCAGCTCCCGAGGAGCTTTCTCCAACCGAACGCACTACACCCGTTTCTGGTCACTCAACGTCATGTGTTGCAGGAAGCACTACGGGTGTAGCAGCCGTTGAAGCACTAACTTCTTCAGTTGGTCTCACGGCCTGTTCAGTCGAACTCCCACTAATAGTTGTAGCAGGTACGATAGTTGGCATTCCTAAGAAAACCGGGAGTTGTTGCTGAAAGCCTGATGACCGAGCGTCAATAACAACCCCTGCCAAAAGTAAGAAATTGAGACCCTCAGATTCACCAGACTTTCCGTTAGGAGTAGTTGTATCAGCCTTAATGACTGGTCCTACGATTAGAACCCTCCAATGATTAAATGAAAGATGACAAGTAAATAAGTGAAACATGGGAATAAGGACCATACTTGCAGACAAACCAGATGTGCTTATTGGATCGGCGGCCTCGTATTGGGCTTGTTTAAGCAACATATCATCAAGCAGCATATCCTTAGAGGCCGATATCGGATCAAGTGAGCCTGCACCCTCCTCTTCAAAAGATGCGTCTCGGGAACCCTCCTCGTCACCTTGACCCTCTGTTATCGCGTCTACAAGAAAGTTCAAGAGTCAAAATACAAATTGTTTCGACTCACCAGACTTATAACAAAAGTCAAATAAGATTCACCTTCAACTGCGACGCTAGGTTCCTGCACCACATTGCTTTGATCCACCTCTTGCAGCTTTTCTAACAGAGTAAGAAGTATGAAACAGTTAGCGGGGATACGAATTCTCCATCGTTCAGTTCCCGCCACCTGAAATATACGCTACTGGTTTTAAGTATACCTAGACTCTCAGCCTGCTCGGTTAAGCCTGGCTCGATGTCGTGACCCACGCCAGTCTCATCAGGAATACTTGTCTCAGCGTCTACAGGCTTTTCGAGCCTAATTCTGGGAGTTGGTTCTGAGAAGTCAATATCAGGGGAGGAAGCGTCAAAGATAAAGTCGCCTGCAAAATCTTCTTCTGCGAAGTACGAAATTGTTTAAGTTCAAAAGCTCAACATATACCAGAAGAAATTATACGAAGAAGTACTCACCCCTTTCAACCGTCCGTCCTTGATTCGCCGGTCCTATTTCAGAGTTGCCCCATTGCTTAGAAGCCAGCTTCTTGTACTTTGACGGATGCTCTACTTCTGAAGCAATAGGTCTTTCCTCTGAAAATTTAGAACGTAATTCATGCCCTAGAGTGACCTGAGTGGCAGGTTGAGACCGTGTCCGGTGAATAAGGCTGGGCTCTTCTCTCTCCTCTTCAGAAGCTGCACCTGGGATTTCAACCGATATCTTATTAGGATAGGTGAATAAGACTTGCATCTTTGGCTTCTTTAGAGGGGGCGAAGGTTTGTACAGTCGGAAGTGGCGAGTTCTTTCAGCAATTGCTAATTCAAATAACTCTGAGGAGAGGGGATCTAACACACCTGTTTCCAGCTCCTCTTCTTCGCCATCGTCTCCAATCTCTGCACCACCCCTAGCATAAGGTTCTGTAGTTTCTTTACTAGGAGGAAAAGTAGACTCCCCCTACGTTGTATGACTAGAAAGACCGACTGGTTCCCTCCTTCTCCTCTTTTCGAGATCGGATTCATAGACCCTTCGAGTAGCAACCCGAGAAGCTTCGTCGTTGGTTGACTCGGTGATTGATTGAATTGGTACGTGTTCATTGGCCGCCAAAAGCCACCGGCATTGTAGAAAAGTCAGCTCCAACTTACGCTCGACACCGGGAAGGTTGAACTTGGCACCGGTACAACTAGTGATGTTTCAAAGCCATGCTCGAGCCCCATCTACTAACCCTCCACGAGTCCGGAGCTGTCGGTTCGGGTTCCCGATATAAATCTGATCATAACCGAACTGATGGGCGAAC
>BQKN01000375.1:212572-259520 GCA_022839385.1 Asparagus kiusianus | reverse complement strand
TTTGCAAAATATAATATCTTATTGCTATTGCAATAGAATGTCAATCTTATATTTGAAATTATTATATATGAAGTAAATATGATATTTTCTATGTGTTGTAATGAACATTTCTAGCAATAATTATAGAGGTAGAATGTCAATCTAAAATATATGAAGTAACTATAGAGGTAGAATGCACGTGCAATGCACGTGATCAAATATTATAATTGTTGATTATTAGTTTATGAATTTACTATAACATAATTGCAAAAAAGTTTATGATTATCATAACATATTAAAAAGTTTCAGATATTTTAATATATAAAATCTTGTTGGTTTCAACACTTTACCTTACACATAATTAGTGAGGTTTAAAGTCTTAAAATATTAATGTTCTAAGAGCAATTTAATGATTTGGAATTATAATTATAAAATATTAATGATGTAAGCACCAATATCTAAAAAAACTATTATTATTAATAAAAAATAAATTTTGAATTCATCAACGTAAAATGATAGGTTTATCTGGTCATAGAGGATTTTGTTTAATTATAAAGAAATCACTCGCACCTATTGTCTACTTTCACTTTTTATTATCTGGCGACCGAGTATTATAGATATTTAAAAACTTTCCTATAGAAATTTTAAAGTTATAATGTGCAAATTCAATCAAGAAAGAAACTATAAATTATGTGATCAAATTCTAAAATCTGATATTATAATATTCCTACATCTTCTCAACTATTTAATTAATTTGTCAAAATGATTACTCTCTAATTTTAGAAAACTATAAAATATAATTTGAGAATGATTTAAACATATTTTGTACACATATGGATTGTATTTTAATAAAGTAATATAGATCTATCCAATATTGAATAATATCCAAAAAATTAAGCTAAAGAGTTAAAAGAATATAATAACACTCATATCCAAACTGTATGTTTTATAAAGGTGAGACATATAAAATGAACAATTTAATTTATTTTGTTAAATAATTTATTACAAATCATAAAAAATAAGGAGAACCATAAGGATCACATACTCATCCCAAATAAAGATTAAATTTCTCTCTGTAAATTTTTTAGCAAAATATTTTTAGAGATACTGATAGACTTGCTATAAAATCCACTCTTATAAGATTGATATCACATGTGTCTTAAATTTTGTTTTGTGGGTGTTATAGTTAATCTATCTCAACTTTCAAAATTTGATTTAACCCTATAAAATTTTCTCAATTAACCCCTCAAAACTAATATCATTGAGTCGAATTCATTATGTGATAAGTACTTGACTTGGAAAGACCAAAATATCCCTCAACCATAAAAGAAATAGCTTGATTTTTTGCTAGATGAAAGAAAAAGTGAAGATTTAGAGGTAAAATGATTTGTAAATTGGTCGTGATCCTTTTATTAATAGTTGAGAGTTTCTTTTAACTAAAATAGCTTTCTTTAATAGGGTAGTTTGATAAAATCGCTTATTAAAGTTTTTTACATTAAGTGGGTTTGTTAAGAGACATGTAAAAGACCAGAAGAGTATTTATAAGACAAGCTAAGTCGAATGGTGTTTTCTAAAATCGCATCAAAGTTGAGAGGGGTTATCTACAACACCTCTATAGTTAGGACTTAGGAGGCTCTGTCAAATTAAATTAATTAGTTGAGTGGTTTTTTTGAAACATTCCCCATCCTTTTGAGAGTTTTCAAAGAATTAACTATTCTTTTAAATATTTTATAATTCTATATTAGTACCTAAATTATAAGCAAATTTAAAATTTTAAGGGAATAATGTAGAATTATTGGCTCTTATAGGAAATATATGAAAAATTGACCATTATATCGCTCGATCGACTGATATCAAAGCTTAAATAATTTATCTTAATAATATTTATGGTTTTATATTATTATTTTTTGAGGATTTTTCTCATATATTGATCATTATCGAAAATATTGGATGGTATAACAAAATCGAGTCATTTTTAATTTGATTGTGGGTTTGGTATTAGGTTGTGTTTAGAAACCAAAACTAAAACACAAGTCACAAAAGCCACAATTCATATCCCAAATCTCTCCACTCCCATGTCTCCCAAATCTCAAGCATATATTCTAATGGATCTTAAAATCTTCTGAGGGACGGGCCACAATCATCTTGTATGACTATGTTTACCTCGTTTGTTATGATTCTCACTCTTTTATGATTCTCACTCTTTGAGCTATAAAAAGAAATAGCATCCATGAGTTGTTTGAGAAAAGAGTAAAGAGAAATACTAATGGTCATTTAGATTAAATGTGGACCATCCGTGCCAAGTTTATTGCCAAAAGGTATTTTCTCGATGAAAGCGGTAATGTTTGATCAGTGCTTTTAGAGAAGTATACGTGGCATCAAAATCAAATTAGATTCTGGATGTGACAATGAGTTTGTAAATTTGGACATCTACGTCAAGTTTCACCTTTCAAATTTTTGGAAAGGCCCTCTGTTGATCATAATTTTTTTCCATAGGGGAAAAAGCTTAAATATTCTTGACGATATTACATAAAGTAGAGAGGTAAAACCTTCCAAACATTTCCTGCAAATAAAAGAAAAAAAACTATATGTGTATGTGCACGTGCGCGGCGCAGGGATATCTATCTCTTTTCATTAATATAATATTGTCAAGCCCCAACTTATAATTCTTTCAATTTGCTACGTTAATGAAATGAATTGTTATTAGTTATCACGATAATGTGAACCATATAAATTTCTAAAGATCTACATGCAAAATGGTCCATAGGGCTGATTAAGTTGTGTTGTTTCCATATTATTACTGCCTATATGATTTGAATTCTTTAACCTTTTTTTTCCTTCCCGAAATGAAATTGCAATTCTGCTACTGAATTAGTTTTTACAATTTCTCGTACTTACCAGGGCACTCGATCGACAAGGACTTACATGCCTGGATCAAGAAATTTCAATTTGGGTGACATAGCTGAAACATCTGGGAAGGACATCACTGAGCACTTACTTCTTGCTGCAGATATTTCTATCCATCCAAGACACATGAAGCAGATGAAGCCCCATCAAATAGAAGGTTTTAACTTCTTGGTTAAAAATTTGCTGGGTGATCCCCCAGGGGGTTGCATATTGGCTCATGCGCCTGGGTCTGGGAAAACATTTATGCTCATAAGCTTTATCCAGAGCTTTATGGCCAAGGATCTTCATGCAAGGCCGTTAGTTGTTCTGCCAAAGGGCATTTTGTCTACCTGGAGAAAATAATTCCAGCACTGGCAAGTGGAAGACATCCCTCTGTATGATTTTTACTCCTCCAAGGCTGATAGCAGATCGCAACAATTGGAAGTGTTAAACAAGTGGCAAGAAAACAGGAGTATTCTACTTCTGGGCTACAAGCAGTTTGCCAATATTATCTGTGAAGGTGGTAGTAACAATGTAACAGCAGCGTGTCAGGAAAGGCTCTTAAAGATCCCAACTCTTCTCATTCTTGATGAAGGCCATACTCCACGAAATGATAACACCGACATGGTGGATTCACTTGCAAAAGTTAGAACTCCATGCAAAGTAGTACTTTCAGGAACCTTATTCCAGAATCATGTAGGAGAAGTGTTCAATATTCTGAAGCTTGTACGCCCAAATTTTATGAAGAGTGAGAAGTCACGAGCTATTGTCAAGCGTATTTTGAGCCGTGTACATATATCAGGTGGCAGGAAGCCAACCAAGGGTAACCAGGAGTCATATTTCTCTGAGTTGGTTGAGGAGACTTTACGGAGTGATGAAAACTATAAGAGGAAAATTGCAGTCATCCAAGAGCTCAGGGACATGACACGAGATGTGCTTTCACTATTACAAAGGAGATTTCTTGGATGAACTCCCTGGATTGATAGACTTCACTGTACTTTTGAATCTTGGCTCGAAGCAGAAAGAAATTATCAGAAAGTTAGGTAAGCTTGATAAGTTCAAGAAAAGCTCTTTGGAGAAAGCTATTTATATTCATCCACAGCTAGTGGAACTTCGAGATAATGACAATGGGGTTAAGGATAACAGTATTAGCATTGAAAAGGTCAATGCTATCATAGAATCCATAAATATTGCAGATGGGGCAAAAGCAAAATTCTTTCTAAATCTGTTGGCGATGGCTGAGCGATCTGGGGAGAGGATGCTCGTCTTTAGTCAATACCTTCTTGAGGATCGGATGAAGAGCAACGAAGCACGTAGTTGCAGCTCCCTGCAGCAATACGTAATTTACATGTAGTTTAGTTTAGTTTATTTTTTTCTTTTTTTTCCTTTTTCCTTTTCTTTTCTGGGTTGGGTTTTTGAATTAAATTTATGGCGCTTCAGATGTAATATAAGTAGATTTATGATTTATTCATGGTTTCATACCTGCGGTACATTCTTCCAGAAGAGATAAGTGATAACTTGTAGGAACTCTGCCAGAAACAGAGGAGAAAAAAAAATGTCACGCTTTTGAGCTTAAATAGATAACTTATTCGATGAAGATTTAATCACAAAAACACATACTCATTAGGAAGAAAGAATGTCTCATCAAATTGGTCATGATTAGCCCTGGATGAACACAATTTATTGTAACATTTGCACCATCTTCCTGCATTGCAAAATTTGAAATTTTACTTAGCGTAATATTCAGTGGCGTAGCCAGGATATTCTTGCCCTGGGCAGCTGCCCAGGGCAAGAATATCCCGCCATTGTCACCCTCCCTCATCTCCGCTTCCCCTCTCTTCTTCCTCATCTCCTTCCTCTCCTCATCTCCTTCCTCTCTTCAACTTTGTCGAGCATTTCCCTGATCTTCTGCCTCTCCCACGACCTCTCCCTCCCCCTCTCCCGCGCCTCCCTCCTCTCTCTCACTGAGCTCCTCATACTCGTAGACCACCTTTATTTTTCGCCCAGAGCAAAAAATAATCCTGGCTACGCCACTGGTAATATTCATGAGTTAATAATAATAAGTAGTTTATTGTACAGTAGAGATTCAACATACAAACAGGATACATCATGATAGGGAGTTAATAATCATCACCAAATGGATAAATTCTATAAGGTGCACAACCAAGAGGGAGTAAATGCATAGTAAGTTTCTTCATAAAACCAAGTAATATAAATATACCGCCTTGTAATGTTTCACCATAAATTCTTCGAAGAATGCAAAGGTTGGCGTATGAATTAAGTTAGCACGAATTTACCTTCAGGCGTCTAGATAGTTCATTCGCGTGCAGTAGATTTGCTAGCTTGGATTGTCCGTATGCCTTCTTATCATTATATCTGAAATACAAGAAAAAAGAGGAAGAACATCAATATCGCAAAACAAATGTGAATTTATGCAAAAGTTTATCAAGCTGATGCATTTTTTTACCCATCCTTATTGTTGATTGCATTAAACCGAATTCCTTCTTCATAAGTATGATGATGCGCAATTGATGACAGATTTACGATACGACCCTCGATTCCTGTTTCCTTCGCTGTGCTCTTCATTTTCTCAAGGAGAAGCTTTGTCAATAAGAAATGACCTGTAACAAAATAAATCAAACCGTCAAATGTCAGCTATATACATCTAACACAGAAATAAGCAGTCAAAATTCAGCAAGATTAACAGAAAAAAAGAGAGTAATGTAAAATACTGAGATGATTTGTAGCAAACTGCATCTCAATACCATCTTCTGATAGCTGATAAGGGCAGAACATAACTCCAGCATTGTTTCTAAACAACAAAACATAATAATATATAAATTTACTCCAAATAAATTAACAAGTATTAAGAACATCACAAAAAAGCCGTAGATCGAATTACATTAAGACATTAAGTGGGAGATCCATCGCGTTGAAGTTATCAGCAAAAGCTTGTACAGACTTCAAGGAGCTGAGATCAAGCTTCAATACATCAATATGAGCAGTTGGGTTGCTCTTGAGAATGACTTGCTTTGCAGAGTTTGCAGCATCCATGTTTCTAGCTGCAATTATTACATCTAGAGTAATTTCGCTAAAGGGATGGCGTTCTGGAAAAGAAATCTTTGTCATCTTTGGTGATTCTAGTCCTGAAGATCGAGAACGTTCAATGGACCAATTCAACAACTCCCCTGATGCCAAGATTTTCTTTGGATCCATTAAAGCTTGTGGGGAGGCCGTTTCTCTTGTTGGTGCATCTAGAGTTGTCATCTTAGATGTTCATCTTAACCCTTCAGTTACTCGTCAAGCAATTGGGCGTGCATTTCGGCCAGGTCAAGAGAAAAAAAGTCTACATATATAGGTTAGTTGCTGCTTAATCTCACGAGGAGGATGATCACAATACCTCCTTTAGGAAGGAATTAATTTCAAAGCTGTGGTTTGAGTGGAGTGAGCATTTTGGTCAATTCAACTTTGAGTTGGATGCCATTGATATTGAAGACAGTCAAGACGTGTTCTTCACTTCTTTGATTACCCTGTACTTAGGGAAAATATCAAAGCTCTTTACAGAAGGTTAGTGATATATTCTGGTTATAATGCTAATGCATATTTGTTTCACATCTTAACAAATTGATAGTTTTCCATTCATAATGGAATGGTCTCTTGACAAATACCTTTATTGCCTATTTAATATTATCAGGAATAAATATTTAAAGAGTGTGTCAAACAATTGGATACTATTTGCCCATTTTCCTGCGAAAACTGGGGGAGGGTGGAGGGATGTTGGGCATAGGAGTGTCCATTTATCCCATGGCTTTTGACTTTTTTGTTTCCCTTTCTTAATAACCTCAAGGTCTACCTTATGAGCCTGAATATAACGAGCTTCTTTATTTTGTAAAATCATGATGCTGGAGTTTTTGGTTTTCTTTCAGAGTCTTAGCTGGTCTAGTGAAAGTACAACAAGTTTCTCCTACTTTGCATTAACTTTTTCAGCATCAGATATGTTTAAGTCTCCTTACCTGCCAATTGACGTTAGGCCTCATGGCATGCCTCTTTCCTGCATCTAGTTATTTTTCTTTAGGTTCTTGGACAATAATATGGTAATTGGATATTGCCATGTGGTTGTGAACTTCCTACTGTTGTTCTCGATAGCGAAGCCCCAGTTTCATGGTAAAATTCTTGTATGACAGCGGAAGGTTTAACTGTACTTATCTTGAATTTTTTGCTTGTAATTCCTAAAAATTTAAAAATTAAAATTTTTTGAAAAAAACACAATACACAAGCTTGAAATTTAATCTAGCACAGGTAATTTGAACTCTTACACTACAGTTAATTTGACTGTAATTAATTGTTCTTTAAACATCTTACCGGATGCCCGCCTCAGTTGTAATCTGTCAAAAACAGCTATACCAGGTGTGCCTCATGTTCTTAACAATACGAAAACAATATAATTATTAGCACATCATTTAAGTATCAAATTTTATGACATAGGATAGTGGAAATGCATGTGTTGTACATGAGGTGTAAGTTTTTGAACCACTAAGTACTGACCTCTGGTTGGATTTCTTGAGCTGCATTCCGGTACAACAAGTATGGAGGTTGGATTTCATACTCAAAATCTCCCAAGATATCCTCCACCAAATTTTCTGTGTCGCAAAATGAGTCAGCTAAAAATATGTACGTACCTACACCTCTATTCATGTGTAAAGTTGCATATATGAGCTGCTGTCAATCTGATGCATCAAACAACTAAGGTTTTGAGAAGATGTCCATGGCTTGGATTCATGCCATGGCCTGTCGCATACTTGAAACTCCCCAGAACCGTGATTTGGATACACTACTTCTAGCGACTCCATAATACAAGAATTCATCAACAACAAATATATTTGCAGCTGCAATCTGTCAAAAACAGCTATACCAGGTGTGCCTCATGTTTTTAACATAATATGACATATTTGACTGATCATAGATTGCTGAAGCTAAACATACTTAAAAGTCAAGATAGCTTCTTTCATGTGTAAAGGCTAACAAAGTCAATAAATGTCAATGGCAAACATCACAATTAGACTCTTTGAAATTACAGAGTAGCATGATCATGTGAATTAGACATAACATATGACTACCCGTGCTTTTCACCTCCTTAATCCGTTCGATCTACTCGCATCCTACCACTATTGCTACTGGCTTACACATCAACCTCCATTTACCCGTAGCCAAAACATCAAATTAATCAAACAAATGAAAGGGGGGAAATTACACACCTGCGTTCCTTCTGTTCATAACAATGAACTGGAATCTCGGCTGCGTGTTTCTGCATAAATCACAATTGAAAAAAATATTAAAAAAATACCTCAAGCAAATCAAATGAAGAAGTTCAAATTCCTTAGATCTAGTTACCTTTTAACAACAAACAAAGATCCCTCAACATCCTTACGACTCTAAGGTCACAAATCCTAACCAAAACCCTAATCAGAGATCACGAAAACAAAATCAAACAAAAAAAATCATCAAATATGATCAAAATCATACCCACTGATTGAGCTCAATGTTGAATTCGTAGTAAGTAATGTGAGCAGCCGTGATCAGGATCTCCTCCACATGGGGATCGATCCTCTGAAGAACAGTCAGATTAAGGACTTTGGTGCTCTGCTGATCGAGGTTCAGATTCGGCATCAGCTTCCCATTCTGAGTTCTTAGAGTTAGGTTTTTGTATAGAGGAGTGAAGACGAAGAAGAAATACCTTCCTGATTGCCCAAATTCTGAAAACTGTAACGCCTCGGCTTCGTCGGAGAAGGGAAACCGATGAACTTTTCGGCTATTTTGGGAATTTGGGAAGGTGAATTTGGGAAATGGAATTTCTGTAACGCCTCGGCTTCAAATTTCCGATGCTGATGACGATTTTTCTGTAACGATATTAAGGGAGAATTTGGGTATATTTAAATTGGTTGAAGGCTAATTTGGGGAGGGGAAAGTTTTTCAAGAACTGACTCTTTTAAAGGGTAGATAGATATACGCAGTTGAAAATTTTTAGAATATCACAATAGCCAAACAGAGAATATTGTTGTAATATACTAAAGAAATGAAACAAGAGAAAAGAGACAAGAAAAGAAGAGAAATTATAATATTATTCATCATCTCCATTTCCATACATATTATAATTTATAGATACATGATGGAAGATAAAAGGACATTGGACTAATAAAAAGACAACAAGTTAATAGTCCACATACAAAGTAATGTCCACATACATTTTGTCTTTTAGATTTCAATAAAATGTCTCGTAGATTTCAGCACTCCCCCTTGGACATTACTTCGTGATGTCAATGCCTCGTTAAAAACCTCGTTAGAAAAACCCAGTAGGAGAAAAACTAGTCGAGGAAAAGAGTACACGACATAAGTAGATTCTTATGTTGCATTAGTTGCCTCATTAAAAACCTTTGGCTAAGAAAACCCTGTGGGACAAAACTTAGCAAAGGGAAAAAGAGTACAACTATAGACCTTCAAGACTCAATCTTCGGGATTGTCTTGAAAATTCGCTCTCCCTGATGATGACAATCTTCTGAGTGTATGCTAAGCAAAAAGGAAAAAAATATGATGATAGACCTTCAGGGTCCAATCTTCAGGATTGTTCTTTAAGAATTTGTTCCCCCTGAAGTCGATAGTCTTCCAAGTCTGCGCATACCAATATTGTGAATATATTTCTCAAAAGTTGATGTAGGCAGAGATTTGATGAACAAATCTGCAAGATTGTCACTTGAGCGAACCTTTTCGATGGTGATTTCTCCATTCTTTTGGAGCTCATGTGGATAAAAGAATTTTGGTGCAATATATTTTGTCATGGTTCCTTTTACATATCCATTGCTCATTTGTGCAACACAAGCTGCATTGTCCTCATAACAGACAGTGGGGGTAATGTCGTCTTTTGCTAGACCACACGAGCCACGAATGTGTCGTATCAACGATCTTAACCATACACATTCTTGTGAGGCCTTATATAAAGCGATAATCTCTGAGTGGTTAGAAGTAGTCATCATGGTCTGCTTAATAGACCTCCAAGAAACGATAGTACCACCACAGAAAAAGACATAACCAGTCTAGGATCTGGCATTATGAGGATCAGACATGTAGCCAGCGTCCGAATAGCCCACCAATATCATATCTTGGTTTCTTTTATAGAATAATCCAAGATCTTTTGTACCTTGAAGATAGCGAATGATATGTTTAACGCCATTCCAATGCCTCCTTATAGGAGAAACACTATACCTTGCTAGCAAGTTCACCGCAAATGCAATATCAGGTCTGGTGCAATTTACGAGATAGAGAAGTGCTCCAATGGCACTCAGATAGGGAACTTCTGGCCCTAACATTTCTTTATTATCTTCATTGGGTCTAAATGAGTCTTTATCCACTTCGAGGGACCAGACAACCATTGGTGTACTGAGTGGATGAGATTTATCCATATAAAATCTTTCCAAAACCTTTTTCATGTAGGTCGACTGGTGTAGAAAAATTCCTTCTGGGAAATGCTCGATCTGCAGGCCGAGACAAAACTTGGTTTTTCCCAAGTCTTTCATTTCAAACTCCATCTTTAGGCATAAGCTAGCTTCTGTAAGCTCCTTGTACGTTCCAATAATATTTATATCATCAACATAGACTGAGATGATACAGAAGCCATTTTCGGATTTCTTTATAAACACACAAGGGCAAACGTTATTATTTGCATATCCCTTCTTCAGGAGGAACACTCAGTCGATTGTACCACATTTTACCTGACTGTTTAAAGCCGTATAACGACCTTTGTAATTTAATGCTATACATGTTACGATTCTCGTTTTCTCTCAATTCAGGGATTTTAAGTCCATCAGGGACTTTCATATAAATATTAGCGTCCAGCGACCCATATAAATATGCGGTCACAATGTCCATCAATTGCATATCTAAATTCATTGTTGCTGCCATTGATATTAAGTAGCGGAACGTAATACCATCCATAACCGGGGAATATGTTTCATTAAAATCAATGTCGGGTCTCTGCGTAAACCCTTAAGCTACTAATCTCGCTTTGTATCTCACCATCTTATTATTCTCATTTCTTTTTCGTACAAAGACCCATTTATATCCTACAGGGATAATATCATCAGGTGTACGGACTACAGGTTTGAATACTTTTCTTTTATTTAGCGAGCCGAGCTCACCTCTATTGCTTCTTTCCATCTCTCCCAGTCTGAGCGCTTCCGACACTCTGCTATTGACTTAGGCTCTGGATCCAGATTATCATTGGAGATGGAAAGAGCAATCGTGGAGGCAAATATGTTGTCGATAACTGTTCTATTTCTATTATATGTTATTTCGGTATTCACAAAATTTGTAGCTACTTCTATGTTTATATCCACCAAATCTTCATCATTTCCTATAACATTTGGATTTGGTTGTTCCACAACCCCAGTGCGATGATTATCAAGTGCACGTGCAATTTTACTAGAGCTTTCGCCTTCATGATGATCCTCTTTAGGAGGTTTTGGGAGTGACTGACTTTCTTTATTATATTTAGTTTGCCGCGGATTCTTATCTTTCGCACCGATCGGTCTCCCACGCTTCTGGCGTAGTGGAGCATTATTTGATATACTCAGTCCCTATAGGATTTCCACTCTTTGTGGTGCATTTACTGCAGGAATATGGGACTTAGTCACCCCTTTGTGATTAATGAATACGTCTGGAAGCTTATTTGCCAAATTTTGCAAATTAATTATCTTCTGAACTTCAAGTTCAGTCTGACTAGTTCATGGATCTAAATATTGAATATCTTTTCCATACAACGATATTTCCCGACATTCATTTAATTTTTGGTGTTTATCTCCCCCTAATGTCGGGAAATGATCTTCATCGAATATGCAATCAGTGTACCGAGCAGTAAATTGATCCCCTGTCATGGGCTCTAGGTATTTTATAATTGACGAAGTTTCATAACCAATGTATATACCTAGTTTTCGCTGAGGGCCCATTGAGGTACGCTTGGGTGGTGATATTGGAACATAAACTGCACATCCGAAAAACACACAGATGAGAAATGTTTGGTTCTTTACCATGCACTAGTTGTAAGGGGGAATAATCATAATATGTAGTGGGTCAGATTTGGATTAACGCAGTAGCATGTAAAACGGCAATGTCCCCAACAAGAAATAGGTAGTTTTGAATTTTGTAATAACGGCCTAACAATTAATTTGATCCTCTTAATTAACAATTTTGCTAAACCATTTTGAGTGTGCACATAAGGAACCAGATGCTCTACTTTAACGCCCAATGTCATACAAAAATCATCAAATGATTTGGATGTGAACTCGGCAGCATTATCCATACGAATAGATTTAATTGGAAAATCAGGAAATTGAGCTCGTAATTCAATGATTTTTGCTATTAATTTAGCAAAGGAATTATTACGGGTGGATAACAAGCTGACATGAGTCCACTGAGTAGAGGCATCGATCAAGATCATAAAATATCTAAATGGTCCTGATGTGGGATGAATGAGTCCACAGATATCTCCTTGAATCCTTTGAAGGAAAATAGGAGATTCAACATTCACTTTAATACGAGAAGGGCGTACTATAAGTTTTCCTTTAGCACAAGACTCACAAATATAGTCTAACGATGAGGGGACATTGCTGCTTGGCATATTATGCCCAATTGAATTTAAGATTATCCGACACATCATATTTTGCACAGGAGGACCCAATCGCTCATGCCATAATTTAAATGAATTTGGGTCTTTAAATTTTAAACTCATCGCAACATGGTTAGTATTAGGTCGGATATATGTGTAGTACAACCCTGAGGAGAAAGATGGAAGCTTCTCTACAACCTGCTTCCGACATCTAATTGACCGAGTCACGAGAAGATGTTCAGCACCATTCTCATTTTTGGTTTCAATATGAAAACCATTAGACCGAATATCTTTAAAACTAAGAAGGGTACATTTGGATTCTGGATATAATAATGCATCATTGATAATTAATTCCGTACCCATAGGAAGTATTAGTGAAGCTCTGCCGGAGCCTATTATCAACACATTGTCGTTAGCAATGATGGTTACACTTCCTTGTTTTTCAGTCAAAGTTTGGAAAAAATTTCTATCTTTTAGGATAATATGTGTGGTAGCACTATCTACCAAGCACAAGATAGTCTCATTTTCCATGAGTTGTATGCGAGAGTTATCGTACTTGCAGAAGATGTACACCTAAAAATCGATTACTACGAACCGATGATCACGAACCGGCTAGAACCATTCTTGATAACGTGTTGTAATATACTAAAGAAATAAAACAAGAGAAAAGAGACAAGAGAAGAAGAGAAATTGTAATATTATTCATCATCTCCATTTCCATACATGTTATAATTTATAGATACATGATGGAATATAAAAGAACATTGGACTAATGAAAAGACAACAAGTTAATAGTCCACATACATTTTGTCTTTTAGATTTCAACAAAATATCTTTTAGATTTCAACAAATATTTAGTATTCTAATGACTATCTCATAAATAGTAGTAACAAAAAAAAGTAAGTATAATATAAGTGAAAAATTAGTAACCGTTTGACGTATTTAAGTGCCAATTAGCATAATTGTGCTCGAGTCCCCGTTTAATATTTTTTTTTTACTATTCTTCAGGTAAAATTTAGATCCTGTCACTTTTGGAACCTTGAACCGACTAAGAAAGCGATCGAAGCTGTCCAAGCCAAGTTCTTTAACAACCCGACCAGCTTCTCCGAGAAGCAGCCGACGCTCAAGTGACCATCACGCTCCTACTTTTCTTCGTCAGTCCGCGCTCACAATATAAACCCTATTAAAAAAAAAAGAAAGGAGAAACAAAGAAAAAGAAAAAAGAAAAACCTCACTCTCTCATGTCGACTCCTTCTCAGTCCAATGGAGACGACGCCTTCAGCCTTCGGATCGTCACTCTCGATTACTACATGTCGCCGCCGATCCCCGATCTTGGCCTCTCCTACAGCAGCTTCCAAGGTTCTCCTCTCGATTCCTCAATCTAGGGTTTCCAAAGCCGTGAATTTTAGGGTTTATGTATGATTTTGGAGGCTTTTGCAGGTAGAAGTGTGGAGGAGGTCCCTGTTATAAGGATTTATGGCTCCACTCCCGCGGGACAGAAGGCTTGCCTTCACATTCACCAGGTCAATGTTTTTTGAATTTCTCAATTTGGGCGGGTTGATGTTGTTTTGGTAGTTGAAGTGCAAGTTTTGGTATCTGGAAGTGACATTGTGCTAAAGTTTAGAATTTGATTATACCTTTTGTTGTTTCACTATCATAGAAGTTACTTCCACTTTAGGTGACCTAGACGGTCGAGAGGTTCCAATATGTCACACACTGTCTTGGGTTCAATTCCTTGCTAGATTATTAAAAAAAATGAAAAGAAAGAAAGAATTACGAAGTTACTTCACCTCATTTTTTATTATTATTCCAGGCTATAGCTTATGATCCTTCATAAATGGGTAAATTTCACGAATCCCGCTTGAACTTCTTTTTGTTGGTGGTGGTTTTTTTGGGGTGACCCTGTACTTTATTAATCAGAAAAAAGAACCCTTGAACTTACAAAAAACTGCGCCAACTGTTGGTAAGTACCATAACATAATTAATGTGTAGAGTAAAAAGTCTAAAATGTGAGCTGCATGTTCTTCTCAATGAATGCTCTTCGTTCAAAAAATTTCATTCAATGACCCATACTTATTACTCTTTCCGTTAATGTTGTAGGTTGTGTTGTTTTGTGGTTTAGATTATAAGGAATATATGCAAAATTCCCACTTTTATCCAAATGCATGCCGGCTAGCCATTTTGGTCACCATTATGCGTATAGGAAACAAATTTTCGGGGGACTCTTTTAAGTTCTCTTCGTATTGATAAAGTGTCTTTATCCTGTTTTGGATGTGACTCAGGAATCTAAGGTCTCTTAGGTCCTAGTTTCTCTTCAGTATGTTATGAGGTGTTTTTGTGATTAACTAAGAAGACAGATTGCTTTATATGATTTCACATCCTAGGTGGTGAGATAACTTGAAAGTCATAAAATGAAACTGGGAAAGCTTATACCGATTCTAATCATTGTTACTCCTTTAACTTGTGTGCTTATGATTCTCATAACGACATCCCTTTCTTGTGTTTGGATTCCATTAGGTCGCGTTTGGATTTAAAATCAAATCCTTAAATCCAGTTTCTTGTGATTCTTATCGGACGGTGCCTGCTCTAATATTACTTCCCTATCAGGAAATTTAGGAAAGCTTCACCATCAGAAAGCTGCTTCCCTCTTGTTATGTACAAAAGACTTCAAGGACGCCATTACTTCAAAAAATGCCAAATGCATATCAGGTTCCCATGATCTGACTGCTATATCAGTTACATTGACCAGAGAACAGACATCAATCTCATTGAGGCCACCAGAGCGATGCACAAATTATGCATTCTGCATGTCAACTAGAGCCACCTTTTGCACCAGGCTTACTTTCTTCAGAATACTCCTATAGATTGATCTCACTCTTTTAAGATCAATTTGTGTGGAATGTTTATCCTTGTTTAAGCAAAGCTTGAGATGAGGGGCATTGAGAGAGATTGAGAATTTAAGCTTCTTGCAACCAGTGGGGGCAATAGATTGTGCCTTCCGTGCGCTGTGACCCATCAGCAGAAACATTAGTTATTGTTTCCCCACCTTCTGAACCATAATTTACACTCTTGGGGTCTGCAATGACTACATCCTCTACAGTCGCATTACCCCAATAATTTACTGTGCATTTTTCAAGATTTACCTTCGAAATTTGTGCCCCTTTAGAAGTTGTTTTGCTAGAATGCACTTTGATCTGTACAGTTTTGTTTCCCATAACTACCTAAACTTTTTATCAGAGCTTTAAAGGACATCAAGGTCAAAATTAGAGATGCAGCATGATGAAAACCAAAATATACTCCCATGCGAGTTGCAACAACGGATAAAATCAATTCCCACTTATTAGGATCGTGTTTCTCATGCAATTCTACTCCTTGATGTACCAAGTTGATGCTAACCCGCTCAATGTGCTGTAAGGAGCCTGAGTTGATTTCTAAAGAGAACAATCTTTCTTTCAAGCACTCCTGATATTTGAAATTCCATTAGGTTGTGTTTGGATTCGAGGATTCAAAATTTGTGATTAACTAAGGAGACTGATTGGTTTATATGATTTCACATCCTAGGTGGTGAGATACTTGAAAGTTGTAAAATGAAACTGGGAACTGATTCTTATCGTTGTTACTCCGTTAACTTGTGTGCTTATGATTCTCATAACGACATCCTTCTTGCATTTGGATTTCAATGACAGGAAACCGATATTTGAAATTCCATTAGGTTGCCTTTGTGTTCAACGATTTGATTTTAAATTCTAGAATTTGAAATTTCAATTCCAATTCCATTGTTTGGTAATCCTAACAATTTCAATTCTAGGATTCTCGATTCCAAATTCATTGTTTGGAATGTCTTAGAATTTCAATTTTACAATTATCAATTTATTGTTTTGCAAAAAGGATTTAATTGCTAAACCAGAGTTGCCCATCGAGACTATATATATATATATCGATATTTAATTTACATAAGCTATGCATCAAGATTGAAATATTTAATTTCTAAACTAGATTTGGTTTTTTTTCTCATGTAAATTCAGATAATTTAGAGACCAAGATAATCATACAAATTTGGCTATATTCTTCAACTCAATGCAACCATTCATATAAACTATGTCTGAATTCTACCTGGTTTGACAGTGAAATATAAGCCAATGGGAAATTTGTAAGCTTCGGAGGCATAGAATAGCTATAAATATAAAATAACAGTCTCAACCATTATCAGTATGGTTGTTGCTAATCGAAAAGATACAATTGTCACAAAATGTAAAGAACTACAAGTTAAATCACCCTGACAGTGTAGCTTATCAAAACATTTTAAATCTCTTCAATTTGATTCATATGGAAATCATCTTGGTTGCAATTTTTATCTAAGGACAATATAAACTTACCAGAACAAACAACATGGGGGAATAAACTACGTAGTTTCTACAGTCTTCGAATTTTTTTGAAGCTGCAACTTGTGCATTTAGAGCTTCATGACATTTCTTGTGAGATTCATAAATATCCTTAACCTGGAAAAAAGAAATGAAAATTGAATGGCATTATAACATACCAACGACATGAAAGAGAAAACTATGCAGATTCAAGATCATGATTATAGGAATAATTGACCAATAACTTTGGGTAATAATTCACAGTTAACTAAGTGCTATCAGATGAGAAAAGAGAATTATATATTCTATGTGCTCATAATCACAGTCATAACCTTTAATTAGAACATGACGACAAATCTTGCTTGTATTTTTAGTTCAATAAGAAAAACTGAACTATTTTCATCCAAAAGAAACAACTAAATTTAGATAAATGTAAAAAAGAGTCTGACAAATTAAGAAACAAACATATAGCTGTTTCTAGTAAAATAAGGAGTGCAAGAATTAACAAAATTTAGAGAATGTCAGCTTCTTGTTCATCAAAATAACCCTTCAACTTGCTACGCTAAAACAATATACCAAGTTTGACATGTATATCAAAAAATATTTCCACTTGATATGGACTGAATGATTAGAAGACATGTATATCGATAAAATTCAAGAATATTTGATCAATATACCAAGTTTGACATGAAAGTTCAATATTCCGTATTTAGTTAGACCGTTTTTTGCTCTATCATTAACCAAAACCACCATAATCCAAGGTCTCTCCCATCAAAACAAGCAATATGTGAGGACTATAAGATAAAACCAATGTTTAAGATCCAATCATATATATGTGTGTGTGACTTATATAGTCTGATGTTACAGCCATCTGCCGTGCTGACATCAAACCTAGAAAGCAAATTGTGTGGTAAGTTACAGTGGCATAGCTTAGTTATCATAAGAAAGAAGCAGTTACAAACAGTGAACATATTAGTTTCATGAATGCAATTTGTGCTAGTTTAGTTCACATGCTAAAGGGTTTGCTAAGCAATGGTCACCTTGACATAATATTGTTGTATTATTAATAATTTATTCCCATGTGCTTCAATACTGGTACCCCAAACATAATATGGTATTGCTTAGGATAAAAGGTTAATGTGCCAATAACAGTAATAATAACAACATGCACATGCAGAGTTTCTTTAATAAATGGTTTGCTCCTTTAGACGAAACTGCTATAACGATTGTTGAGTTTGGATGCAACCTCAATTTCGTTTCAATTTGAACTGGGCTTGCTATTATAAAAACCTATATATACTAGTATCAAATTGAATATCCTCTATTGAATATTTTTTGTAACATCTTACGATTTTGAGTGAAAAGACAAAGGCTTCATATATGATTTTGAGTGGTAAAGACAAAGGATTGCTCACATGCATGACTCAACATGATTTTAGACTTGTTATTTATAATCAACATTTCAGTAAAAAGGAAAATACTCCGGCATGTCATGCACGTTATTTTCATTCTCGAATGCATTCTTTTATGAAGAGCGCCAAAGATATAGATGTCATGATAAAAGATATTATGCATCAAGTTGTCAATGAAGTGCTTCTAGAACTATGAATGGAACATATTTATGGTCATTTTTACCTTCATGGCATGTTATCAGATGGATTTGAATTGAGGATCAACTTGATTTTAAGAGTGTAGACATAAAAAATGCAGAATTACAACATAGACTCTCTTCAGTATGCCAAGATACATAAATCTAAATCTATTGAAATGAAGCTACGACTCTAAGATTATCTCCAAGGTCAATCCCAACTATCATAAACCTAATTTTATGGACATCAACTTTGCTTTTTGTTCTTCTAGGAACAATTCTCAAACATAGCAAATCAAACTTACTAAAAAACTACAGATCCAATCGAAAGACTTAAGACACTTAATAAGCCTAATAATCAACTCAAGTTTGACACTCCCACAATCCTGTCTACTTCTCTACTTACCAAAAATCAGAATACTAATTTTCCTTTTTCTTTTTTACTTTTTGGAATGAAAATGACCTAGCTACAAATTTTCTGAGCAATTTATATGCATTATAGGCTATACACATTATATACTCAAGGTAAATTATTTATCAAACAATCTCAATACAATATAGAGAAATGAGGATAAATTGAACCAAAAATGACATTTTTTGATGATACGGAAAAGGTAAACCAAAACATCACAAACTTTTCCTCAATTGAAATTCTTATAATGAAAAATCAAACTTCCAAATTCTGCGAGTCGAAGTAGAGAACTTGATTGAGAACTGACCCTAAAACAACTTGAACTATTGAGATATTTGAGATTGAGTTTGGATTTTGAGAGATTAAGTATATTAACAAACCATAGAGAGAATCATCTCCAGCGTTTGTTCTCTTAGAAATCCCTAGGAGCACTGTGATGTTGTCTTCGACCGAGAATTGAGGAGGAGGGATGAGTCGAGGTCGAGATCAAAAACCTAACTCTAGATCAGAAGTGGAGAAGCCGAGATCGAGAGAGAGTAGTGGGATGAACCGAGATCGGAACCTATCAGAAATCGAGATAAAAACCTAACTTTAGTTCAGAAGTAGAGATCAAAAGAGAGGAGAGGGACGAAATGAGAGGAGAGGGACGAGTCTAAATAGAGAAATAGAATTTCGAAATGACATAGCTTTGGTGTCATTTAGAAATTCCAAGCCTGATATGCTGTTAAAATCTAATTGGAATTGGGCCAATTCCAGAGCTTCAAATGTTTTTGAATCCAAACACTAAAATTGGCCCAATTCTAGAATTTAAAACGGAATTCTGGTTTCTAAACAGGCCATTCACTTGAACAAAAATTATATCAAACAGAAATTTTGTCAAAAATATGGTTTATTCTTAGTCTTATCTGATGTCGTCTTAAATATTTTTGTCCTGATGATGCGTAAAGTTTCTGATATGCGATGATGCTGAACAGTGATGGAAGGACATCTGATGACTTTGACTGTTATTAAGTTTTAGATATGATCTCCTGGATTGGTGCTCTTGAGATACTAGAGCATTCTAGCAGGAAGTTTAGCATCACACAAGAACAAGTAGATGTGTCTCTTTTCTCCTGGTTCTTAGTTTAATTTTAAACTCACCCCTCTATAACCCTGTATACTTTGAATGCCGTATATACTTTGAATAGCAAAACCTAGTTCCAGCTGTCTATCTTGGTCTCATGTCCTAAACCCTGTTAGTCATATATCTTTTATACTTTTATATGTTAAATCCATGAATTTGCATTTAAGGAAGCATTACTTTGTGAAGTGTTCAGATTATCACGCTTCTATGTGAATGAGGAAATTCTTAGGCTTACATAAGTGTTGAGATTATCACGCTTTTATGTGAATGAGTAAATTCTTAGGCTTATATATCTGAATGAAATGCATTCTGCTTAAAGCTTTGTAGATTAACCACTTAATTCTTATGGTAAATGTTTTGCAAACATGATTGGGTAATTAGTTGAAGTATGCCTCATGCCTCATAGTTGCATAAACATTGAAGAACCAACTATTATGTTATCATTGATTTACTCGGAATTTGGTAAACATCCTTATATGTAAAGCAGCGAGATCAAATGGAGAGTTGAAAAGGGGAAACTCGGACACAAGTGCTTGGTTTGATCCTTTTGCAGGTAAATGGTATTCAAGAACCCAAAACCCTGTCTAACATTTTGGACATTTCCAGGTTTGGATATCAACATCGAATTCAAAACCTTATTGGTTCAGATTTGGATTTCAGATTTGGATATCACCTTCCTAAATCCATAGATAATAAACAAGACAATAGTTTATGTGATGATACATATGGTGTATATTTTATTATGTTTTAGATAATAATATAGATTTGACAATTTTTATGCAATAACCTTCACGTGGGATGATGATAACTGGTAACTCACACTGCTATATTTAAGAACCAACTTCTATCAAAATCCAATAAGAAGTGAATTTGACCATGAGTCCAGATACGATTTACTGACATTGTCTGGATTCAGATTTTTAACTTGTATTTAATACGAATCCATCCCATCTACATTCCTAACATTGAGCCCAAAAGCGGGTCTCCATCCCTACGGTTTAGATTTTTTTGTGTTGGACTCAAATAATGCTCACCCCATTACGTACGTGCATGATTCATTTTAGCTAATATTCTGGATATGTTTAATATTTGAAGTGTTAAGCCTATTATTTACATTTAGAACTTTAAACTATTAGAACTTAGTTGTATGAATTTCAAGTTATTTTTTATTTCATTTTCAGAGAAAGCCAAGCTTTTGTAGACCAATCTGGCCTTTTAGATCTCGTGTGCGCATAAGCAAGTCTGTGTTTGAACTTTGAAGATGGAAACCATACTGGATCTCCCTTGAGCTATAAATTTGTCTACTTGAATCTTAATCTCCGTGTTGTTCAGATTGTGATTATACTAATTTGCGACAGGGTAATGTCCAATCTTATTGCAGGAAATTTCTGTTGAACTCTTGTTCACTATGCAGCTTATGTTTGTTCCCCTGTATATGCCTTTGTACATGTTCTGAATATTGCAATTTTTCTTTCAAAAACAGTAGAATTTCTTTGTGACTGTTTTGTAATTTGTTCTTAAATACATTTTGTTGAATTCTGTAGGTCTTACCATATTTGTATATTCCATGTCCGGACAATGCACTTAAAAGTCCAGAAGAAGGTACTTTAAAAGTTTAATCCTCAATCTCCAGGCAATGTAATTTGCAAATCAATGCAAATAGTTACCTCTGTACATTTGGGACTATTGTTTTCATGAAACATTCATTCCTGCAGAAGTTTTTTCTAATATCCTTTCTTGTTTCTTTACTTGCTTTATTTTCTTCTTTCTTGAAAACAAAGTAACATGTGTTTTAAGGTAGGTTATCTCCTACCAGTGGTATTTCAGGTTACATTTGAGACCATTTTTTGCCTTTTTTTGCAAGATATCTGGACTAGCAGTTATTTAGGTTTTCCTTCGCTTTGAATCCAAGTTGCGATGATTTATGATTAAGCTTTTTTATCATGCATTGTATGGTAGAATATTATTATGCGGTCAGAATTCTGTAGCCATGTTGTAGAATTCATGTTTCATTTATGCTAGTATCTACGTTAGAGTTTATTAAGCAGATCCGGCCAAGGTTTCCAACAAATAGGTAGCAAAGAAACTAATGTTGACCAGCTAGATATATCATATTTTCTTTTTGAAATATATTATTAAAATGAAAGATATTCTAGTGGGTTGTGGTTCACATGAACAGGGGCATGAGCATGTATGTGGGCCACTAAACTAAGATCTGTGAATGTTAATTTTTTCCACTGCCTTAGCAAAAGACACCCATAACCTTCACATATCCTAGTTGGAATAGTATATGATTCTTATTAGAATTGTAGTGGATGTGAGGCCCACTAGACATGCGTTTATACCGGAGGAGATTTTTTTGTAAAAGGAATCTTGGATAATGATGCAACACCTTAGCCAAACAAGTAGTCAGCTAACTGGAGGAAAGGTCTAATGGAAAGGTGTGCACTGTTTGCGATTGTGTTTCGACAGAAAATAAAGAGAAAACAAAGGATAAAACTTAGGGTTTTCTTCTTGTTCGTTAAATTTCTGTAAGTTATTAATTTTAGATTAGTTTTTTTAAACTAATTAGTTTTTGAATTGGGTTTTCTTAATCCGCTGTGTAGTTGAATTGAGTTATACTAGATCGTTTGTATTGTAAAATTTAGAGGGATAATCCTTCTGAAAAAAAAGATCTGATTGGTAACAAGCTTGACTTTATATGCTCACCTCTGACACTGAGCCCTGCCGCCTCCACTCCCCCACCCCACATCCCTTGCAGCTGAAAATCCTACTTGTCCCTGCTCATGAATCACATAAAACGAAAATTCTTCTTTTTCTACTTATTTCTCTTTTTGAACTATAGATCTTGTCTTATTTTGTCATCGCATATAACTGATTCGCGATTGTTTGGCTGGTCCAACCCAGGGATTTGATTATTTTAGTGGATGTTTGCTCATCAGTTGTTGGTTTTGTATTCTGGCTCTTTATAGTTGTAGACATTCTTATTGCTGTCTGCTGCGTGAGGAGTATGATAATTAATTAATTGTGTGAGGGAGTACAAGATTACCATAGAATGATAATTATTTGTGTGAGGGAGTACAAGATCACCATAGAAATATGCAATGTCGTAGGGGCTTCAGGCTATGTAGGACTCACAGATTAGGATGTTGCCCCCTTTCCTGCAGGAATGCGTCTTACCTGTGGCGGAGAGCCAAAGTTATTCGTAGATGGCATTGGAAAATTGATACCTCTTTAGTGGCTTCCATGGTGTTTTTTAAAGCATGTAATGGTTTTTTTTGATGTATGGTGCTTCAACGAGAGCCTGTGAAGAACAGATACGGATATGTGAGACTTGGAAGTGGTAACAAGTTATACATATGTATATGTAAGGGAGAATATGAGACACAGATAGCAAACCTAAAATTTGGGACACCAAACCATCATGGATACAAAAACAAATTATACATGCACACGCTAAGCATTTTAATGAACGATATCCTCTATCAATAAGAAACTGGACAAATTATATAATTGCATTAAAAAAATCTTCTAGAAATGTGAATGTAACAGTTGCACATTTGGTTTTTACTTTTTTTTATACATCAGATGTGTTTCTGTTTTGTTCCCATTACACATGGGATATTTTAAGATGTATGAAAAGGTTCTGGCATGTATCCATCAAGTATTGAAGTGTCTAGTATTGGATACATATTTGATACAAGTGTCTCTCCTCTTTCAAAGTTTTTGAGCTATGTGCTATGGCTCAGAGCATTGTACTGAAGGACCTTTACATCATTGACCATGAAAATGACTTTTTGGAGTACAGTAGCTGTATGTGTCTCCTTGTGTGTTTCCTTTGTGTACCTGAGTGTCTTTAGGTCTCAGTTATTCACATTGCCCCTTGAAATAATCAATTGTGGAACCCTTTACAGGTTCTCTTTGATTGACTGGATTGATGTGGTAGCCAAATAGAACCCTTCTTTCAAAATGATGTAATATTTCTTAGTTCATACTACATCGCCGAAGCACTTTGTGCAAATTCTGATAAGCTGTTTGTTACTTTGATTCACTATAATCTTGCCCAGTTGTCCGGTTTCTTTTTTATTTTTGCAAATGTTTTTGCAGGTCAGAAATTTGTACATACTCTATCAAATGCCCTCGAGAAGGCTTTAAAGGTATGGTTAGCGTCTTCATTGTAGGTGAGATTGGAGAATTAGTTATTCTGTTACATGATTGTTCTGGATTCCCATGTTCAAACTGATACCTTGACATTATTTTGATCTTTGCAGTATAAAGGGAGTTCCACTTCTAAAAGACAACATGTGCATGAGTGTTGCCTTGTTCGAGCAAAGAAGCTCTATGGTTATTACCCATCGGATGACCTGTTTATAAAGATCTATTTGTATCCACAGTCACTTTATTTTGGTTGTCTGAACTCAAATTGGGCTGCTTGTGATGTATTACTCTTCTGTGGTTACATCAATCTGTAAATTATAAACCACGAGATATAAAAGGACAGCAGTTATATAGTATTTAGTATTGGTTATGTCAAAGGTCCCTGCCATTACACCAAGACTCCAGAGTTGTACTGAGTCTTGAGAGTTATAATTTTATATTTTAACATGCCCTCACAGATTGCACGCCATTTCATAGCTGAAACCTCAACTCAGAGAGAGATATCTTAAAAATTTGCTATAGAAATTCGTGGCCACTAAGATTTGAACCTGGGTTGCTCTGATATTGTGATATTGTGTCAAAGGTCCCTTCCAGTGCACCAAAACTCTGAAGTTGTAGTGAGGGTTGAGGATTATACTTTTATACTCTTTAACATATTAGTTCTATAAAATGGAAGAGGGTTCACAATGATTTGGCATATTCCCATCTATAAGTCAATTTAAGGTGTCATGTGACGTGGCGGCTTTATTATTATTATTTGATGTATGCCGTTGCTATTCCCTCCTTTGGGAAGTTATTAATGATGACAATACCTTTTGTGTGCTCATAGTTGATATAGACTGCTGGTTGGCTTGTTATAATTGTTGTCATGTGTGGCTATGTGGTTGCCACCTTGACTACTATGTCTATAACCATGTTACAGTACTCCAACTTTCTAGATGATAAATAAGTTCTATGATCTAAGCATGGACTTTTCCTGGTTGAATTAAGGTCCACTTGGTTCTGTTCCCATGTTTACATAGTTGTGGAACTAAACATAAGTTGTGAGGTAATATTAGTTCTGCTTAGGTTATAGCCATGACTATCATTACTGTAAACCACAGAGGAGAGGACGATTCCGTATGCTGTATGCTTGTTTATTGAAATGTCTTAGCATATTACGCTGTTTAATTTTTACTGCTTAATATGCAGTTATTGGAATCATTTTACGTGCTTACTTAGTACGTATGTTCTCGGTGCTTCTGTTAGTCACTGTGTTCTTTATTTACTGTATTCATCAAAACATTTGTTGATTCTCTGCTAATTTTATACATTTGGCATTTGCCTTTGTTCTGGTTTCTCTCGTGATCCTTGCGAGCATCCTTGGCTTTCCTTGACGTAATTAAAGATATTATCCTCATGAAGTTGGTCGTGCTGCTAGCATGCTTTTGGTATGTTGTTCTTTCTTCTGATATATGAATTGGTGATTCTTCCCTTGTCCAGCCAGTAAAGGTTTATTGTTTCTACACCGTTTCTGTTTTTCAATCAAACATTGGACAGCTTGCGGCCTATGTGTGTTGTTTTTATTTTAGCATTTGGTATCATGGTGAAAGCTGATGCATAAAAACCCTTGATTGCTTTTTTGGTTTCTCATTAATTTTTCTGTTCCCTCTTGCAATGCCTGTTGGATGAAAATTATCAAACTTCTCTCTGGATCTAAAGACAATATTATCCCTTTTATACCCTCATTCTTCATTCAATAAAACATCTTCATGCTTGATCCACGGAGCATGGCTATCACACTGTTTTCCCTAGCATCAGCAGGTGTGAGCAACAGTACCTGGTACAACCAGCTGCCGTCTTGGTTGTATGTGGGAAGCAAGCAATGCGAGGTCTTGGTGATGGATCATGGGCAGTAGCAAAAGCGATGTAATATTAGTTTAGTTACTGGTGTGATGGCTATGGGCTGGGTTGGGCTCAGTGATAATCTGTTGGATACACATGGGAGTTGATCAGCAAAACCAGTGACGAGTTTGAAGAAGTTCTATTTTTCTTCCATGGTGCTAGGTATCATATCTTATTCTAGGCCCAAGAATTGACCATTTAATTGTGTAGGATTTGAGGTAAATCCCAAAGAAAAAGCACTGCTGGGGAATATAAAATAAAGATAATTTAGGGGATCTAGGTTTAATTTATGAAATTTACTAATTACTAAAAAAATTGGAGCATCCTTTGCCTGGGAACATATGAATTAGAATTTCAGACTTTGTTGGTATTTTTGCTTTATCTGTTCTGATTGCTTAATTAGGAGTGCACATTGCAGGAGTTCAATGCTATTTATTGATTCTATTCTTATTCTTTATATCTTAATTATCCAGAAAGATGTCTTGAAAGCTCTATTATTCTATGGGCATATTTATGGACCTTTTTCTGTATTTTTCTTTGTTCGGGTAATATTCAATATGATTTGTTAAAATACCATTCACAATTTATGACAATAGCTATTTTCATTGTCGTGGCCAAAAATGTGATGAGTAAATCTAATATGTGGTTGCAAAAATGCAGTTTGGGATGCTTCAGTTCTATATCTTCTTTTTGTTGTGTTCAGCTGATTCTCACATGGGATTTAAGTTTGCTTATTATCCTGTTGCTTGGTTCTTAAAGGTCTTATAGAAAATAGTGCAAAGATGATAGGCCTTCGCAGTGTGTTTTTTCTCCTGCTGCAGTCTTTCTTCAAACTTTTCCTAATCTGTGTTGTTAGTTTCTGTAGAAGCTTGTTAATAGGAAAGTACATGGTGTTTGTTGATGAAGAGACTCCTTTCTTGCCTGGTTGTTGCTATACATAATTTAAAGTAGTTCGCTTTCTTTCGAAGAGGTCTGTGGGGAATATTAGCATTTAGCAAGAATGCTGGGTTTGTGAGGTAGCTATATTGTGAAAATGCCTGGGACGTGCATTTGTTGGGAAATGGCTAGGGCTGTAATCGTCACCTAACAAAATGAATATCATGTATCTAAGTGGAGATGCAACTTTCTAGTTTCCAATGTTGGAAACAAGGTTTACAAGGTTGCATGAGCAGCTACATAAAAGCATGTGAGTGACTATTTTATCAAATTAGGATTATGTGCTTTCATTATGGGACATACAACATATCACTCGTATGGTTATGCCTCTGCATAACGATTACATGTTTTATCTGCTGCTTTTCATTTTATAACAAAAGCTAGTATTCATACGATTATGCTCTCTTTCTTTCAATTATTTGTTAATATTGATTGTATTTTTTGCTGCCTTGAAGTTTAAATGTGTACATTATTGTTTTTTGAATGATTCGTTAATCTATTGTCTCTTATGTTTTCCACTTTTCCCTGATGTTTTAAATGTTTTTGAAAAACAACAAACCTTTATCTCAAATTTTTGGGGTTGGCTACATGAACCCTATTCTTCCATTCAGCTCCGTGAAGGTGTGCCTTCTTTGTTAACTATTTTAAGTAACACGCGAATGCGTGTACAGTAACATTTAAATCCACCTAATCTGGTGTGATTCCTTAAATGGAAAATAATCTTTTTATTGCATTTGGTGTTCTCAAACAAAATGTGTAAAGAAACTGTAGTTTATAACAGTGTTCCACGTAGTGTGTTGTGTGCTAGGATAGTCAATTTGCGTCTTCCTTCATGGGCAGGGAGGTAATTAAATGTCTGAAATGTTTCTTAATGAGTGTCCTTCATGTAGGATTGTCTTATTGTTTTCTTGCATGCTATATAATATATCTATTAGTTTTGTAGATGTCAGTTTTGCTTGTTCTGTAATGTTGTTTGACTTCATTTGGATTATTTGAAGATTATTACTTGGATTGTTGCATTACGAATCATTCTCAACCTTGTTGTCTCAGTGAATAATATTTTATTTTATTACCATTCTCTCTCTCTCTTTCAAAATATTATTTCAGTCGGAGTTAGCCTCAGTGTACCTGGATTAGGTTCCTTGTGATCGACTTGGCAAATGACTATCCGATATCTATGGCTGAGCCTATTTCAATTCAGTTTGGAACTGGCATTGAATACATTGTTTATTTCGACTATTCTGCTAATGTTCAACGTCATGTCAAGTAGAGTTGGAGGTGGACTTGGAGTTTGGCAGTCTGTTTTTCTGCATCAAACAGTTGGTTGATAACAATAATTTTGATTTTTCTTTGAACATATGCATTTAAGCTCTGTGTCACTGCTGCCAGAAAAATATCCGCTAAATCACTTTAAAATTTTTGCAGGATGGTGCTGTTCTCAGAACAAACTTTCAGCCTTATGAATCTCATATTCCTTATCTACTTCAATTTTTGGTAAGAAATACACTTTGAATGTTCAGTTTATCCTGGATAATTGGTTTATATGTTAAATTTCAGCTGATTGTTTAGATGGTTTCGGTAGTGCCCTGGAAACTTGTAAGTGCAAGAAATTATAAGATCAGAGCTGATGGAGGAGGAGTGGGATAGACTTGAATGAACATACTGACAGTACAAATGTATGTGATGGTGATTAGGATTACTGAGGGGTGACCCTTAACTAAGCTGAAGTGGGAAAGGGTTGGGCGTGGTGGTAAAGGATTCTTCTCAACATCTTAAGAGGTTGTGGATAAACACATAGTCATTGTTTTAAACCTGTGTTAATGTGGCAGGGCTACATGCTTGCTGTGATTGAATTTGTGCTTGGTTTGAGTTTTAGTCCTCAATGGTGGAGGCTTGGCACATGTTTTGTTGAGATATATTAACTGCTTGCATGAATGAAATTTAACACGATTCTTTGTAATGTATGCATTGCCAGGCTAAAAGACACGTTTTAAAATGAGCAATGCATGTTCTTTCTGAATTTCAACTAATGGAAAGAGATAAAAACTGAAGGGAAAAATTCCATCTTGCCATTATGTATATCATGCTAAATGGAATATATTGTCTGCTGGAATAATCTAACCATACTTCAAGAGGTCTCTTTAAATATATCAGAAAATCATTTACAGGGCCGGCATAAGAAAAAAGTAAGCAGCAAAGTTATAGAAAAAACACAAATAAAAGGTCAAAGATAAGAATAAAGGGAAATAATCAAGTCCTGAACAAATCAATCTAAGTGCTGACTAGCCTATTTGTTGGTTCCCGAGATCTGTCAAGTAATGAACCGATAGCAAGTTAATTATGTGGCAGAATTGATTGATTGGTAGTTCCCTAGAATTGAGAAAACTGAAAAAATTTAATATCAGAAGGTAGGATCTAAAAATGACTGCAATAAGTTAGTTGGTGGAGCGCCTAAGTTTTCTTTTCCCATAAGTTATCTTGTTGGGTTGATGTTTGGACACTGTTTGGTAACTGATAGATGGTGAAGTGATGGAATAAGCAAGGAGGATCCTGTGCCAAGTCTTTAATCATAACATTTGTAGTTCACCATCGGACCTGACCTGGACTTGGTTTGTTAGTAACTCTAGTTTCAATTGATCCTTAGGATAAGTCTTTTAACCTTTTGTATGATAATTTACCATGTCATGGATAGCGCTCAATCTGACATTCAAAGACAATTCTATCTATCAGAGGTTAAGTTTCTCTTAGGTTTAGCTATATTCCAGACTTTGGGCCGATTACCTATGGTATATCTGTTATCACCCAACACAATATATTTATTGTTCACCACTGGTTCTATGATGAAAACAAGTTTTTTAATGATTTAAAGACAGGAATTTAATATTTTGATAGCCTTCCACGTGTTTAATGGTTCTACTGAGCATCATAAGCTGATTCTTTGCAGTACTTTATTACATGGTGTTAATCCTTTAATTATGCTTTTATAATGATGTACCTTCTGTAGAAACCACAGTTTATTGTATTTGGATTGAATTTTCAGGTTGATTATAATTTATACGGAATGAGTCATATACATCTTTCAAAGTTTAAATTCCGTCCTCCAGTACCAGATGCATATATCCCTACGGTACCTTGCTTCCAGGGACATGGTCTGCAGGTACTAGAAATTTTGGTTTCCGTTGCATTTTATTTGGTGGTCTCTCTGAGCCTTATTGGGTTTATATTCCCCATTCCGTGCAATGGACATTCCTATTGTAAAAATTAGGCACATCGAGGTTCAGCAGTCTGGCTTTCTTCTACAGTTCGAAGTGATATTATCTGGCCAGAGTCATCTATTGAGGGTGGAGTTGGAGATAAGTCCAATCACCTCTTTAGGCGCCAGAGTATCTGTGCTCTCGAAGTGGATGCCAGTGTAAATGGTTTGTATAAATGCAATAGTACAGTACATTTTCTTTTATTTCTTTTCCGTGATCTGATTATTTATATGTACTTTCAAGTAACAGGCATTCTCAACGAGAAATGTAAAATGTACACATCTCTTTCTCAGACTAGAGCTGAGGTTAAAATGGTCCAATCACTTGTGCCAATTTGGGAGGTCTGTTATTTTGCCTGTATGAGACAATTGGATTAAGATTTGTCTTCATTTTGATGTTCATGTTGTTTCTTTTATTTAGGAGGAATATGAACGATCAGGAATACCAGATGCAATACCTTATCCTGATTCGTGCAAGCCTACTCCTGCGAATGTTCTTGGTTGTTTCAACCATGGACTCGAATATGAAAAGGCTCTTATTGATTTATATATGAGGATAGATAAAATATTTCCTTCTCAAGTTTCTGCTATCAAAGAGGATGGGGATAAATATTCTCCCAGTTCCTGCAGTCCTTTTCAGGAGCCTTTGAAGTCTTCCACTGAAGGAAGTAACAATGCTGCTCTGCCATGTAGACCTTTTTCTCAAGATAGAGAAAATGCTACATTGTCTGAAATGTGCAGAAATGCAGAAATGGAGGTACCTGCATCATTTTGAATTTTAGTCAGTATTTCTTTGGTTTAAGTTTCACGTGAAGGTGCGTGCTGTGAGCCATGCTCTGCGAGTGTGTGTGCACGCACGCGTGTACCTGTGTTCGTAAGCCTGTGTGTCAATTACACAGCTTGTTTGACCTTGAAGTTTATACGGGAGAACAAAATATGTAAAGGTCAAGGCCTAAGCTGACTAATATTTTGCCATAGTCAATGTTTTTAGAAAGAAAAATATTAACTCTTGTAAAAATTATTTAATTTATTAATTTTTTTGTAATAGAGTTGAACAGTCAGCCTTAGACCCGGGACCAGTCTTTCAAATCCCAGTTAAAATATGCACCATGTTAGGTCCCTAGAAATTTGTGAGAGCGTAGTTTAAAGCTTTGGTCCAGTCTCCACTGTAATACTAGTTTTGACTGCATGTCTCAAATTTATTCTCTATGCTATATTGCTATTTACAATTTTAGAAGTTGATATACTTCTTCTGATTGCACATTAGGTGATTTGATTCCGGCTCCTTATTGTATAATCATTTCAGTTTGTCGTGATTAACTGTTTATTCTTCGGATTTTTGTACTTGCTAAATGTTAATATTGCAAATGCAGCTTTATCTTTTATACTAATTGATATCAATTTGGCAAGTTAATATCAGCATCATTTGTTCTATTGTAAATTTTAATTTTTTTCTTTATGCCACGAAACTGTTACTTTTATGCTATTACTATCTTATTATATTTGTTCTATGTATTTCAATTCTTGTTTTCAGCCTTCTGATAGTAATTTTTGTTTTACAGACTTTAGATGCAGAAGCCCTTGGGCTTCTAAGATGGCTTGCATCGTCGCAAGCTGCTGTAGATGTTACTGTTGATGATGACATCACTCATGAAGCAATTTTAAGTCCAATATTGTCTGCAAAATCCTACAAGGAGGCACTGGAGTTAGCTACTTTGGACTATGAAAGTGCTTCCCAGCAGGAATGCCAGGATATTCTCGATTCTCTTGAAGGTTTTCGTGGGACTGAGGGATCAACGGGACAATTGCCCCATTCTACTGATCAAGATTTAACAATCAGTACTTCATCAGGTAACGCGATCCCTCAAGCTGATGGTTCATTTGATGATGATTTGAGTACTCATCAGAAAGGTCATCTTTCTGAAGCTAATATGACTAGTGGAAGAGATAAATATTCTGTCCGTGAGGTGGAGAGGTGCAGCAGTACAGGATCCAGCAAAAAGCAAAAAAGAAATAAGCTTTTGCGGGGCCCTCTACCTTTTTCCTTTAAACAGGAGGGGCAGAAAAGTTCTGAACCTGCTTGCTTGGCTTCTCCTTATGACCAAGATATGAAAAGTGATTGTGAATCTAGTTTTTCATCTGGGAGCAAAATGAATAGACGTTGTGACACAGCTCTGAAGACCTATGATGAAAAAGGAGAACTTGCAGCGCTAAATTCTGTTAGGGACTTGATGAGGAGAAAACGTTGCCTTCGAACTGAGCAATTAGACACTGTGGTAAAAAATATTGAGATGATGGATCTTTGTACAGAGGAACTAATACATCACAAATCTGAGTCAGAGATATGCACTGTTGTACCTCAGGAGTGTCCTACCATCAAATCATGTAGTATGGCCCAGGCTAGCAGGGTTCGAGAGAAATTATCACACAGCAAACCTTGCATTCACCCTGTACACACAGATGGAGGTCAGTCTCTGCACAGTGACCTTTGTTCACCAACAAACCAGATGTCATCAGTATCATTTTTAAGAAATCAAGTCATGCAATCAAATATGCCACCATATAAAAAACTACATCTTCAACAAGAATCTGCCGATGGAGGTTGTGTTGGAGCTAACAATGAATCACAGGGTTTTGCGCAGAAATCTATGTCTCTTTTTGTTGAAAATTTAAATGTTGATGGTTTGGAGTTTCATAAGTTTAATAAACAATTTGCTGATGGACCACATGAGGAAAAGATGGGTATCTGTAAAAGAAATTTGACTACCATCAATGTTCAACAGCCAGTAATGCATGATACAAAAGAGCACAAGAATGACCTGGACAATGAGATTACTGAACACATAAATAGTCCATTGAATCGTGACCTCTATACATGCAATAATTTGAGCAAGGTAACAGATACAGGATACATTGAGATGACTTTTAGCAGGAGACCTCCCTCTAGAGATGAATTGGGCGATCTTTCAGAGGATTCTGCTGGGATAATGGCACATGCTGAGGACAGTGTATGCATCAATAGTGAGTCTTTAACCTTTAGTTGTCGCTTCACTGACTGTGTTTCATTCATTATTCTTTTTTTTTTTTTGTAATAGCCATCCTGTTGGAAAATGTTCTGCTAAATGTTTCCTTGTTTATCATACGGTAATGTTGCTTTGGATATAAAGAACAGATTTCTGGAATTCTGGAATGCTGAACGAGGTCTTTAAAACCATAAGTTTTCTGTTACATAGGTTTACAACGGTAGGGGGTCCACTTAGTAGAATATGTGAATTAATTACTTTTTAAATAGCTTATTAAATCAACTGGAGTACATTGGCATATTTAATCTGTTGCATACTGTGGTAGACCAACTTTGCAGCTACTAAGTGATATTTGTTTGCTTAAACTGTATGATACATTTCTATCAAGACTTGCAGCCTCAATGTTTGAGAAAATATTAGCACAGGTCAGACATCTTGTAGAAAATTCCTTAATTGACAATGCCATACAATTTTGTTCTTCTTGTATTTTGCTAGTTAACATCCATTTTGGAGATTTTGCACGCTTGTGATCTGGAAAACAGAATGAGGTGGGCTAAAATTGATCTTGATAGCTATTATACTTAACATTATCTTTCTGACACCACTGTGTATGACTTTATTGGTTCTATTACTGTAGAACATGGCAGGATAGTTTTTGCTGAAGCTTCATGTCTTCTCTTGTAAAGGCTCCTACTTAGACATGTATTTCATTTTATCACTTTGCTCCACATTTTATTATTTATCTCACATAACTTTGTTATTGCAACTATTCCCCATGTGTCTATGTACAACCAAAGTTATTTCAATTAATTTACTGTTCCTATGCTACTAAAAAAGTGTCGTTCCCCCTGACAACTTGATGCTCTTCATCGATGTAATACAAAGGATCTAATATTGGATATTGTGCTTGTATTTAATGATGGTGAGATAAACTGATGCAACCACCAATTTTTTACCTTAATATGCCCTTAATGTTCTGTTTTTAAAAATAGTCTTTTCCCCAAAATTGTTCTTCGTAATCTAAAAATCTGAATATCGAATGCTCTTCTGGTGAAGGACAATCGACGCAATTGTTGTTTTCAGCAACTTTGTGTTTTATGTATTGAATGAATTTAAAGAGTAGACAATTTTTGTTATCAATTATCCTAGATGTTTTGTTCCTATATTTCCCCTCTTTACAGTAAAAGTAGGTATTATCTAATCATCATAGCATTTAATGCTATTTGGTGTTACCCTTTTGGTTTTTTGCCCCCTACTGATACCCTTCTTCATTTAGCTGGTAGGCAATGTGAAGATGACGTTCTTCCATTTTTTTCACGGAATTTTGAAGATGGGAAGTCAATGAAATTGTTGAATGATGAAAATCTTATTTTTCATCAAGACTCTGCACTAGGTGTCCCAATTCACTTTCAAAATGATGGTTCAGTTTTGTACTTGCTGACTCATGCATTTTTGCCGCCAACTCTGGAGTCTGTTGAGCAGTGGCTTTTGGAAGGAATGCAAGGAAATCATCTGAATCTTTCTGCAGGTATATTGTTTTTGGCAGTATGCATCAGTGGTATCTCTACATTTTAAGGTATATTGTGGCCTAATTTTATACCTTCACAAAGGTATAAAATATAAGGGACATTCTGCAGGTATATTGTGGCCTAATTTTATACCTTCACAAAGGTACCTCTATAAGGGACATTCTGCAACTCATTATCAGATCCTTTCTGATCTATAAGTGGCTTGGAAATGAAAGGCAGAGGGTTTTATCGTGCCTTCATCTGATCGTTAAGTCTTATTTGAGAAATACTTCTATTGATGAATGAATTAAAAACTTTTGTAGGAAACGCTTGTGGTGAAGTTTCAGCGAACGCTAGTGATTCTCATTGTTTGAAGCCTGACCTATCAAGCCAAGCAAGCATAGAAGTTATGGGGGCTAAGAATCATGATTCCCGAGTTGACGTCAGTTCTACTGGGAAACAAGGGACATCTCTACATTTTAAGGGAAATGTTATTAACAATGACTTTCATGATCTCTCTCAGATTTCAGGTCCATATAAAGAGGATAAATTGGGTCTCACACCGCTTAGCCAAACTGGTTTTCGTGTCCCTGCAAGTATTGGTGGCGGACAGCAACTTACAGTATTAAGCATGGAGGTGCAAATTGAACTTGATTAAATTCTGATTATTTCTCATGTTGGCCTTGTTAAACCCAATACTTCTTAAAAGCGATCAACAGAGCAATATCATCTTAAAGTGAAACGAACTTCGCAAATTGATTGTAACCCTTAATGGTAGACATGTTGACATTTTCTAATATTTTAAACTATAATTGAGAGTGTCTGAGCACAGATGTATATGTAGGGTTAGTTGCAACTAGACCCACTGTACTATAATCTAATTCCAGATAGACATCCTCTAGCTCTATTTGTGTGGGTAGACGCCCTGAGTGAACTTTTTTCACTCAGAGAAACAAATTCACTCAGGGGTTCTATCCGCACTCTGGGGCAAATAGTATAGGGGTCTATCCACACGAGTAGAACTACAAGGGGGTCTCTCTGCAATTGAGTGATAGTACAAGGGGTCTATCTATATGAATATAACCACAGGGGTCTCTCTGTAACTAGGTGATAGTACAGGGGGCTATCTGCAACTAGCCCTGTATACTATTAGTGTTTAATTATGTTATTAATAAGAAATTGATGAAAACATTAGGATGACCAATAAACTAAAACTATATGGTGGAGTCTGATAGGTGAGAAGTTGATATATGTAAGGATAGAGTTGTGAAAACAAATGTGGACTTGGGATTATCTAGGATATTTTACCTTGTATCAGGAAATTACCTTGAGACACCTTTGGAAAAATCTTAAGCTAAGGGGTTTCCACGCAGAACCATGAAAACAACTAAAGAAAATAAGGCAGCTTCTTGTAAAGAGTGTAAAATCTAGAATTATCCAAAATTGGGGGGAAACAAATAAGTTGGCAAAGAATAGGCTCAAAAGGTCACATATACCTAAAATATTTATATACGACCTAAGTTATATAACTTAGGAACTCAAGTGTAATGCAAGATGTGTTATGCTTGCTAAGATATGACAAGAGAAGTGAAGATTACTGTTAAGTGCTCTAGCAATATATGAACTTACTTGGCACATTAAGGATGACTAATGTCCATGAAATATTTTTAAGTCATTATATTGTATCACTTAAAGGTAAGGAAGAAAAAAGTCTAATATAAAAATGGGGAAGAAGATTTAGAATCTAAAGATTTTAATGAAAGACACAATTAGAATATATTGAATACAACTTCAAGCAAAATTACAAGAATCAAGGATGTAAATCAATTCACGACCAGGACATACTGAATTTGATGTCTATGATGAATCATTTATCATGATGGTAATATGGTATATTTATGGAAGATCATTGCATAGAAGCCAAACAGGTGTTTGAAATAGAGTAGTTGTATCCATGAACCAGGACATCGAGTGCCCGTCATAACAGCTAACCCCTGAGTACCCATAAGGAAGAAATTTGTAAAATGACGATACGACAAATCATGTGTCATGGATCATAATAATGTAACTTAATAAGTATGCTGAGAGGGTATGATCTAGTACATAGGAACATAGCATATGAAATGAATGCATCTACTAGGTTTGAGCTGGCTTGAATTTAGAATAAATGATAGAATTTTTGAGGTGTCATAGAATCTGCAGAGGAGGCCGATTTGTGTGCTAGTAGAAGTGACAAGAGCGCAGTCGAGTGGGGGAAAAAGGATAATATATGACTATTGAGGAAAAAAGGATAATATTTAGATGAATGGCAGCTGGTGTGTCCCTTCGCGTATTTGTGGCACACATCCAAGCAGTCACTAGTGACCTAGGATGTTGATTATCTGGGGGAAGGTGGGGACTTGAATGTGTATCACATTAGCTACACACCAATAAAATACGTGAGAGACATACCACATCTCTCAGTAATTCTATTATTTATCAATTTAGCAGAGACATTTGGGATAGAAAAATCCTGTTCTTGTTACTCTAAATGTCTGTGCTTCCTTATGCTTCGAAGGCATCAAGTATTATGATATGGTTGCAAGTCACGATTCCTTCATCCTGTCATAGTGAAGCTGTATATTCTTCATTGTAAGTTTATTTAGCAAATCTTTTTCTACTTTTAACTTTGGTTTAGTCACTGGGTTAACAGGTGCTGGCAGAATCAAGAGGAGACCTACTACCTGACCCCAAAGTTGATGCCATCAATGTTATATCTCTTGCAATTCAGGAGGATTCAAATCATGCTATTGAAGTTCATATTCTTATGCGTTGTAACAGTGATGAACTATTTCGCAGGTGCTGAATCTGCTTCAAATATTTTGTCCAACAGTTTTATACATGCATAGTGATTACAATAGATGGTGGCCACTTCAAACATTTACCTCACTTCTACGCATGCTAGGGTTTATTACCTATGTTTGCTATCTTTTGGTAAAAAGCAATTGTTAAAATTTATCCTTCTTTTGTGCAATTGGATCTATTAATAATTCAGCTACTGATTTAGTGGCACGTCCAGAGAGCACCTGGAAATGTAGAGTTGTGGTTACTTACTTTTTCCTTACCCTTTTTTGTAATGACTTATATAATATGCATACATATTCAAATTTATTATTATTAGTAATTGTTAGGAGATTTTTTAACATAGGTCATTTTTGCTAAATATTTAGCAAAACCGACTGTATTTTACTAAATATTTAGCAAAACCGACCTCTTTTTGGCCATCTCATCGAACCTGGCCAAAAGAAGGTCGGTTTTGCTGAATATTGTCTTCGAAACACACGAGACTAGTGTGTTTAGTGGCCACTAATTGCTCACTAAACGAAACTCAGAAAACCCATAGGACTACTGTCTGGTAGGTTTTCTGAACATTTTTCAGAAAACGCACAGGACTAGTAGTCCCGTGCGTTAGACACACACTGTCTTTGCTGTCCAGCAAATCCATGGGACTACTAGTCCCGTGATTTTGTTGGGCAGACCAAAACATGCATAAAACATGCACAGATCATACTTACATGAATATATACCTCATATACATTGCTAAGCAGTATAATCGTTATATATAAGTTATAAACATTAAGAAATAAACATAAATTAAAACACATTTAATTAATTCACAACATCACAACACAATAGATACCTGAAATACATATCCATACGCCAAAATACTCCTAACAAATCGAATGTATCAAGTATATGCAGTTACGAATAGAGTCTAAACAGAAAAACTAATAAACTTTCACATAATAACAATAACCAAGCCTTTATCCTAAATGTTTAGGGTCGGCTATATAAATCTTATTTTTTCATTCCGTTCTGTTATGAGTCATCTCCTCCGTTAAATTAGTCTTAATCGTATCCTTTTTAATTGCTTCTAACTAAGTCATTCTAGGTCTATCTCTAGATCTCCTAGCCTCATTAACTCTAATATTATCGTTTTTTCTTAATAGGTGCACTAAGGGGTCTTCGTTGTACATAACCAAACCATCTTAATCTATTCTTTCTCATTTTATCCTCAATACGTGCAACCTCTAATTTACTACGGATGCACTCATTTTTTATCCTATTTTTTAATATATACACACAAGAGCATCACAACATTTTCATTTCTGCTATACTCATTTTTGAACATGTTCTTTTTTAATTTGCTCAACACTCTGACCCATAAAGCATAGTTGGTCTTATAACTGTCATATAAATTTTTTCTTTAGTTTCATTGGTGTTTTACGATTACATAAAACTTCCAAATTATTCCTCAATCTCAACCATTTCGATTTGATTGGATGCACAACATCATCCTTTATCTCACCTTCATGCCTAATGATTGATTCTAAATAGCAAAAATGTTTAGTTTTAGGTATTTCTTGACCATCAATATGTACCATAGGTTCTCTTCCTTTCCTAGATACTAAAGATGCACTTCATATATTTTGTTTTTATTCTACTAATTCTAAAATTTTTAGATTCAAGAGCTTGTCTCCATCTTTCTACTTTAGAAATAATACCTCTTCTAGTTTTATCAACTAATGTATATCATCGGCAAGTAACATACACCATAGGATTCCATCCTAAATGTGCTTAGTAAGTTGATCTATAACTAATGTAAAAATAAGGACTTAAAGTTAACCATTGGTGTAAATCTATGATAATAGGAAATATTTTAGTCTCTCCTTCATTACTTCTTACTCTAGTTGTAACACTATCATACATATCTTTAATAAACTATCACATACAACCTAAAGGTCCGCCCCGCCCATGTTGTCTCCCTCTTCGTACCCGCTCTAATCGTCGACGTCCTCCTTCGTCTTGAGCTTGTATGTGCTCGCTCTCCGGTTGCATGTGGGGCTGAGACAGACCAGCTTTATTGTCATGTGAGCAAGATCCATCGATGTCTTCATCGGTGTACATATACCCTCTCCTTAAGCGCCATCTACTTGTGACCATCATGCTGATCCTCATGGGTTTGATGAAGAGCTCTACGAACTCTCTGCACTATCCGCCGCAAGACCGATACATGTACTGGATCTCCTCGGGTGGTAGCTATGCCCTCATTTACAATCCCCTCTATCTCATCCATAGCGTCTATTTGCAATCCCCTCTATCTCGTACATGCTTCATTGTCATGGAAGCATAGTGTATATACATGCACATATAATTGTCAACTTATTAGTTCCTACAGAATCAATAAGACTATAATTTATGAAAAATAGAGATAAAAAGCTTATTACCAATTAATTGTTGTGTACTTGTTCTTGATGGACAACGAGACCTATTATGACTTAATTGATTACATTTTCCACATTTAATTCGCGATGCTACTCCTTCCCAGCCTTGATCTATGGTACCTCTAATGCGCACGAAGCGAGGTCATCCCGCTTGTCTTTTGTACTGAGGTGGTAATAGACATGATTCATTATAAGTCGGCCAATAACGACTATCATCGGGAGGATAAAAACTCTCATTGTAAGCCGTTTGGTAATGATTCATTGAATACCAAGCTGAGCAATACTGATCAAAAGATAATCTAGCGCCATCATCCTAATTGGAACTAGTTGTTAAAACATGTTCACATTGTAATATTTATAATTGTGGTATATTACAAATACAACTGTACTCCCGGTCAAAGAGATAAACGGTGTAAGCACCTTCAAAATCTTTAACCTTACATTCATTGTCGTTGAATAGAGTAATTCTACATAATCTTACAACCGCAATCCTTTTATGCAGAATACTCTCATTTTTTTGGATGTAACTCATCCAACTTGCACCATCACCACGTCTCTTAATAAATATGCATTTAATCTATAAAACGTCTTTGCAACCAAGGCTTGAATTGGCATAGTTCGGGCATCTTTGAGTATGCCATTGAAACTTTCAGAGCAACTAATTGTCATCATACAATAGCGCACTCCACCATCTCTACATAATGCCCATTGATTTTCGTATTGCGGCTTCAAGTTTTGTTCAATCCAACTGTGTGCTTTAACTGATCGGGACTTATAATTTTCTACCTACAATGCTTATATACTAGTGTGTCGACTGCACACCCAGCTTGCCACAATAGATTTTGTAAATTGACATCTCCGTGTTTTTTCTTAAAATTATCTCTTTATGCCTCAAGCAATACCAATGATGATGTGGTGCTCCAAACCCCTCGTACAAGGCTCGTGGAATTCCTTTCATCCTGTTGAAAATAAAAGTAATCGTTCTAGGATTTTAAACAGTAGGGATGAATCTGTAAATACATTAAAAAATCACTTCCAACTTGATGTGTCCTCCACCTCAACAATTGTGAAACTTAATGGAAAGAGCCTACCATTTGCGTCTATACTGGTCGCAACCAAGAGCACTCCTTTGTACTAGTCATATAAATGAGTGCTATTGATGCACAAGAACGGACGACAAAATGAGAACCCTTATGATCGACATTGACAGTCAGATTGCAACATGTATGGAACGAACTTTGGGGAAGATCTCAATTTGGGTTTTGGAAAGAATGAGTTTGGAGGGAATAAGAGAGAAAATTGAGGGAGAAAGAGGTGATTTGAGAGAGAATCAATGAATTAGGGGAGAAAGTTGAGGGAGAAAGAGGTATAATTTGGGAGAGAATCAATTGAATGGAGGAAAGAGATTGAGGGAGAGATTTGGTGAGGGTTTATCAAATTTGGGAGAGGGATTGTGAGAGGATTTATCAAATTCAGGAGAGGGATGAGGAGAGAGGTTGAGAGAACGTGAGGATGTTTGTGTCGTAATTTTTGGGCACGGCTGGGGGTTATATAGGCCCGACAAATGCACGGGACTACTAGTCTCATGGATTTGCTGGGTAGCAAAGACGAAGTCTCTGTCTAATGCACGGGACTATTAGTCGCGTGTGTTTTTTGAAAAGTATTTAGAAAACCCACGAGACTAATAATCTCGTGGGTTTTCTGAGTTACGTTTAGTTGGCGATTAGCAGCCACTAAACACATAAGACTAGTAGTCCCGTGTGTTTGGAAGTCCAGATTCAGCAAAATCGACCTCTCTGTGGCTAGCTTTGATGAGCTGGCTAAAAAGAGGTCGGTTTTGTTAAATATTTAGCAAAATGGTCGGTTTTGCTAAATATTTAGCAAAAGTGGCCAATTAAAAAAAAATATCCTCATTATCATTTATCATCTCGGATGCTCAAATAATCAAGTGCAGGGTCATGGATGGATGGTTAATGGTTTTTGTAGTTAACTCCAAAATTTATGAACTGTTCATACTAGTTGACTGATAGTTTTCTTATATCAGGGAGTGAGTGACTAAATTATGTGTTCATTCCAGATGTAGTCTGTGGAGGAAGCAAAATAAATATTTACTGAATGATGAAGGCTACATTAGTTGAAGTTTTGTTTTTTCCTGAATGGTTTTTTTTATTGTACTTATAATCAGCTTAGTGTACATTGGTAGTTCACTGACATGGACAAGCATGAGTAGGCATGGGTTTGCTGTTAATATCACCTTAAATTTAGTTAAGCAGCATAGCTTGAAATAATGAATTTGAGGCAAATAGTGACATAGAGTTGTCATTCATAAACAAAATGTTCGAGACTAGTTTTATGTATACACATAACTTTCATGATTGTTGGATCATGGTTTTTGATGATATGTGTCTTGATATCCTTCAATAATGTTGTATAAATTAGCGTTCCAACTAACAAATAAGAAAAATTTATCTGGCAGTTAGACCAGCAAACATGTGAGATATGGATTTAATGAATACATTGAAATAACTATAGATACTGTCATGATTGTTTGCATCGTGGTTCTTGATGATGTGTGAATCATTAAGTCTTCAATCTGATTGTTCATGAATGTTCTGGTTGCCTAAGGATACTCCACCACATCTCAATATTCACACATGATTTAGTAATTTACTTTCTACATGCAAGGCATTTCAATGTAGGAAACATAGAACGAGTGCTTCATAAAAATGCAGGTTCTTTATATCTTCTATAATTCCCTTGTTGGTTTACACAGACATGTTGATGGAGTTTCCAATTGCCAGTTTAGTAGCTTCAATGATGAAAAGCTCTTGTTGGACCACTTTGTGGGGATGATTACTTCGTTTGACCCAGATATTCTAATGGGCTGGGAAATTCAAGGTGGCTCTCTTGGTTTTCTTGCTGAAAGAGCAGCACATCTTGGTGTAAATTTACTTAAGAAAATATCTCGCGTACCTTCCCATGAAACAAAATTCAAAGCCAGTGATTTGGCTAACCCTGAACCGAGTAATGAACAGAATATGATGTTAGTTTCTGATACTGTTCCTGATGTTTCAATAATTGAAGATGAATGGGGTCGCACGCATGCCAGTGGCATACATGTAACTGGAAGGATTGTGCTTAATATTTGGCGGTTGATGAGGGCTGAGCTAAATCTTAACATGTATAGCGTCGAAGCTGTGGCTGAGGAAGTTCTGAGGCGTAAGATTCCATCAATTTCAAGTCAAGTGCTGAAAAATTGGTTCTTAAGTGGTCCAGGCCGAGCAAGATATCGATGTATTGAATATGTCATAGAGAGGGCCAAACTTAATCTTGAGATAATGAATCAGCTGGACATGGTATTCCATCTTACCGCATAAATAATGCCTGCAATTTCTTTACGTGCATCATCTTGCTGGTTTATCTACGGTATATTGTTACAGTATGGTTCTTATATTGTATTGGTGTGCATACAACCTGTTTATTTCTTCTTCATACTCTTCTTTGGATCTGAACCTTTTACATATTTATATAATGCAAATGTGAAACTGGGATATGACAACCTATATTGCTATCTCCACAAGCTTATATTTGGATATATATCAGACATATACCTTGCCTTTTTATTAATAATGTAAGATTAAAAAAAATGAAATTAAACAAAGTACGTGATGTATTAGCTTTGTCAGCAACCACTTAAGCAGAAGCATCAGCTGATTGGTTCTAAACTAACAATATATTTCAGGCAAATTTAATAGATTAATCTTCCCTTTATGTGGTATTTTAGGTAACATGGAGACGCTTTGCAGCAGAAACGTAACTCGCTTCAATAGATAGAGTAAATGAGGGTGGGTGAGTAATGGTGCGGTCCATATATAAGCATATTTCCTATTGCAAATGCCAAGGCTTTTTTGAACCCAGAACCTCCTGAAAATTGGTGTTTTGATCCCATGTCAAAATCACTTTGTTAAAAATCTTAAGCTGATGGGTCGAGAGAAACCACATATGTCACATGTGTACTCTTGAGCTAAGTAAATCCATTGGTTTTTTTTTATGGGTGATTATGTAGTTTGTGAGCTGGGGATCTTGAACTTTACTCATTTTAATTCACCTTTCATGTGATGGATATGGATATTTTCTATGTTTGGTATGAGTTTGTTGATGATTTTAATTTTTAGTCATGAAGACTATGTTTATATTGTGTCTTTATGTATAGATCTGCTGGAAATGATATATTTATGGATTTTGGGGTATTCTATTGTTGTTAAACTGCGTTTTAGTTGATAGCAGAATGAACTTAAATCGTAATTTGCTAATTAATGTGGCTTGTGCTCTTTTCATTTCTTTTGCAGATTAATCGAACGTCTGAGCTCGCTCGGGTTTTTGGCATCGACTTCTTCTCTGTTCTTTCTAGAGGGTCGCAGTTTCGTGTTGAATCTATGCTCTTAAGGTTGGCTCATACACAAAATTATCTTGCTATATCACCGGGAAATCAGCAGGTTTATTGCTTACCTCATGAGCTTTAAATTATTATGTTATATTTTAAATATTGGTGATAGCATTTACCTTTCTTTTACTGTTTGGAAATGCCTTTTCTTTTATTCTATTTGTGGATTCTTGAGACAGTTGTAATGACTGACCAAGCATGTATAGATCATCTTTACAAGTATTAACTATTTAAGTATATGCCATGGGACGCTAGTGGTATACAGCTTAGAGGTGCAAACACATTGAAACGAAAGAACGCATAATCTCATAATATAATAGCATGCGACATTTTACACAACGACACTAAAACAGAAACAACTACAACACATTTAGAAAAATATAGTACTTGCACATTGGTGTCTCTGGCTCTGATTTCTCAACGGCCAAACCTTAGATATGATGCTGTTATGAGGCTCTGATTTCTCAACGGCCAAACCTTAGATATGATGCTGTTATGATAGGTTACCAAATATAGATTCACCCCTAAGGCTGGAAAATATGTACTTTTTTAAAGAAAGAATAGGATATTGTGGAGCACCATAATAAAGTGGTGACAAGAGGAGCAAAAGACACTCAACGGACATTCTTGGAATTAAAATTTCTTGATAACTAGAAATCTCCAGAATTGAAAACAAGTAAATTTACCTACTTATGCTGAAAGAAGACAGATTCAATTATCAACTGCCTCTTCATTAGCTCTTGTAAAATGATAAAGGGAACACACTGGATTTTTGTTGTTGTGACTTCCTTTGGCTGACTGATGCCTTGTTCATGGTCGTTGCACCCAATCTAGAAGCAAGACCTTTTCTGTTATCGTTTTCCTGTTTTAAGGATACATCAATGTTGAATAAAACATTCCAGGTATAGTGGATATCTTGCTTCATAAGTTGAGTCATTTGGACCTGTGCAGAAAATATCTTCAACTTTTTTTAGGACTGTCCATTCTTGGCCTGGCTTTTGCATGGCCTCTCCTTGGATTGACCTGAGAAAGAGTCACATAGCCCCCTCTTGGATTGGCCAACTTAAGCACTCTAGTTGCAAACTCATATGGCCAAAAGAAAACTAAGTAGTATACATTTTGACTAATTTTCCGTTTGAGGTAGACATTTATTGTTCCACCTTCTATGCAATAGCTAAATGTATCTCAGTTTTATCTGGTAGAAAATTTAAAAACTTACCCCCCCCCCCCTCCCAACCCCAACCACCTCCCCCCTTTCTGTTAGTGTTGAATTTACAAAGATAGCTAATATGTATATCAACATATTGTGAAGATGTTTTCACGTGTACAAAGTTTGTCCAAGTTCAATAAGTGTTTGACACTTCTTGGAGGAGCTGTCCCAGACTCCAGTGGCATCTAAAACTTAAAGAAGCCAATGTCAGTGTGTCTAGTTACTGTTACGGTAATCGAGAAAGATACTTTTGATGTTCTATATTTAATTACTTTCTTTAACTGAAATAGTTTTGAAGTTGTGAAAAAGCTCCTTTAGGAACAGAAAGTTGAAAATGGTCTGCTATTCCCCCAGAAATATATTCCAAATAACCTAGGATGTAAGAAGAATCTAGCAGAAATGTTCTAGTTTCAGTATCTGACATGAGTACAATTTCATGATGGAAGTGCCCTTGCTTTGTATTCAAGTAGTGTGTTTGCCAACACACTACTGTGATGTACCCAGTTTCATTTATAAAACTGTCATGGTGAATTGGTTTGAACTTTGCTTTATGAAGCTGGTTTTGCATTATCAACCACTAGCAGGCTATATTTTGACAATAAAAAACCATGTACTTGTCTTCTCCGAGAGTATCAAACATATTGACATTTGACTGTTTCACTTTCTTCATTAAAAGATAGAAGAGAAAATCATTATACCTAGACATTACAAATATAATATTCAGTTTGCCAATTTGTTAACCAAAGCGTCTAGGAAGATTTCAGGTTAATGCATCTATGTCAAGCTGGGCTGCTATGATCTACATTCTATAGCTTGAGGGAGGAAGGTATCAAATAGAGATATTGATGTGTGTACATACGTATGCGTGTATTAATTAGCATGGGCATGGACACAAGAAACCGGGATGATATGCACTGGACAAAAGAAACTGGGATGATATGCACTGGACACAAAAGACACATAAGAGACGGGGATGATATGTACTGGACACAAGAAACCAGGATGATATGCACTGGACACAAGAAACCAGGATGATAATGCACTAGACACATATACATGCCGTAGCGTAAGGCAGTAGAATATCGTGCCCGTGCACGTGTATGTGTGTGTGCATGTGTCACTGCATCCATGCGCGCATGCGTGCGCGCGCGCGTGTGTTGAGCAGTGGACACATACTCGTGATAGGAGAACAATACAGACATGGGACACAGGACATGGAAATTGCTCTAAAGTACCACATTACTAATCATGAGAGAGTTATATA
>BQKN01000375.1:175665-212172 GCA_022839385.1 Asparagus kiusianus | reverse complement strand
GAATATTAATACTTTTAATAATATGAAGATACATACATACATGCTAATGTTTTCATCTAATATTAATTTTTATGACTTTAAAAAATGAGTAGGACTTGACTCTTCAACTTTATATGAAATCCGTGGCCTATCTAAACTTTGTCATAGTCCTACAAGTTACAAGTGAATATTTTGATGACATTTTTCCACTAGAAATTTTATTTTTGGTGTATGAAAGAAATTAGATATCTCAAAACATCTAATTTGAAGAAATGTGTGGATGAGAAGTGTGGTATATGTGTTCAAGAAGTGTACAGCAAGTTTCAAATTAATCATGAATTATATAAGTGAATACAAATTTCAGTACATGACACATACTGAAGGAGGGCCCAAGCGTCTGTCCGGTACTGGCACTTCATTACTTCTTCGTAATTGAATTCCCTAATGTGATAAAAAATGGTAATGGACTGGATAGGCCCTGGCCCTAAAAGTTAGCCTTGATCTGGACATGATCAACTCTGGGCTTTATCACGCTAAACCCCAAGCCACTAAACCCCAAGCTGATTCGGACACATTTACCTGTGCATATATAATGTACGACATACTCGTGATTCATGTGGCACAAGCCACATGGATATGCATATAACAATATGTATTATGTATGTATGTATGTATACAATGTACGACATAGTACATGCATGCATACATGTTGCACGTGCGGTCACTCACATGGGTGTTTGTGGCAAAGATATGTGTGCGCACACACACATTTACCTGCACACATGTTTATACACAAACATGCATATATTAGTGTATACATGTACTTCCGCTTGGAAGCTTACCCTTGGCTTTGTTCCAGGGTCAAGCACTTCAGTTTATGCATTAACTTTTTAAATATTGCAAGTGCTAACTTCAGTTCTTTAGGCTTCATTCCTTCATCAGCACATGCACTAGCTTATTTTGATTGTGTAGCTCACTTAAGGTCTTACTGTTAACTATAGTATGCGTCTTCTTTGCAGGTAGCTGCTCAACCTGCAATGGAGTGTTTACCACTTGTGATGGAGCCAGAATCTGGCTTCTATGCTGACCCGGTTGTAGTATTAGATTTCCAATCCCTTTACCCGTCAATGATAATAGCATACAACCTTTGTTACAGTACATGCTTGGGAACAGTTGCTTCTTTCAAAGCAAATATACTTGGCGTCACCTCTTATTTGGCAGATCCACTGCTTTTGAAGGATTTAAAACAACAACTGCTGCTGACTCCAAACGGCATCATGTATGTCTCGTCGAAGGTATGAAGATTTCTGGTGATATTATTCTGGTGGCTTCCATGTCCAATATATGGGATCATGTATATACCGAATGATGTCATGAATATCCCCATCATATGGATAAAGGATGAAATTTCTGGTAACATGCAACTAATTAGCTCCCATATGTTCCTTATGTCATAATGTATCCGTTAGCTTCCTGGTATTTAACAAGTTTTCTGGTGGTGATAAGAAGTTTTTTATTTGTGGATAACATTGAAGGGTAGAAACATGCAATAATACAAATTTGACTATATGGATGTCATTACATGGACAGACTGTAGAAAAAGACGAAATAGACGGTTATGAAGATGATAACAAGTGCTGCACTAACTCAACTTGGAATGAAATACAGGAGTACCATCTGCCTATCCCAGTGCCAAAAAATCAGCTAAGTGAGAATGTAGCTTGAAGAAAAACATCCATACATAGAAGTAAAAGGAGATTGAATCGCATATCGGGTTTGCCTAACGAACCAAGAGGGATTAATCTTGGGTTTTTCTTGAATGCGCTTGTGGATTTAAGTTTTAGGACTGTAAGTTAACCTATGATGGTCCAAATGAAACCCATTAATTCGAGAAAATAATACTGTCCCAAGAAAAATAAAATAAAATAAAATAAAATAAAAACAAAAAGAACAAAGGTGTAAGAAACTGCCATACTGGGTGGTTGATCAAAGGAAAAGGATCTGGTGGACTCACCATGATACTCGAGAGGTAGAGACAGAGCTAGACTTCTGCAGCTCTGCCAATTTTCATCTTTGCAGGAAGTAGGTTCCATTAATGAAAAAGTCTTGGTTTGCCTTGAAATGAGCAAGCCAGACATAGCATTGCACTGTGCAATCAAGTGGCAGTTCACATAGATCAGTTAAAAGTTGGAAATAAGAAAAACCCATACTGATCTTTGGAGTAAGGTGTTACTGGGGAAACAAAAAGATTCCATTTGAAAGCAAAACGGCCCTGTTTCATCACTTCAACAACCAGCCTGGAGACACAATCAACGAGGCCATAGTGGGATGTTTTTATGGTGTCTGCTTATGAACGGGTTTCTGAGCTGCTTGTATGATATATATTATTGCTCTCAAACTTTCAGGAAGCTAGATGGTGCTGGCAATTCAGGTGACTGATGAGAATTCTTTTACAACATTGATAGTTCGAGGTTGATACCTTAAAAAACTTCTTATGCAAATTAAAGGATTGAGATAGCCTTTTCATGTGTATCTACTCTTTGCCTTATATAGATAGTCACCAAAGCACATACCAGCGAAGTTTAACTTCTCTCATCATCATTGAGCTTCCCACTTCTGAAGCATTAAACCAAGCATATAGAAAGCGGACATGTTATATCTCTACCAGTGTACCTTCACTATCATCCAGATATCCTTTAGATGCGTTTATTGATCTCTTCTGATTTGTGTGATGCATTTTTTGCATTTTTATCTTCTCCAAATTTTTTTCACCTTTTAGGAATACAGTTGTCAAGCATCAATAATTCTTTACTTTTCAATGCCTTAGCTAATTGAAGATTTTCCTCGAGTGCTGCAGGTACGTAGAGGTGTACTACCCCGTCTCTTAGAAGAAATATTATCAACTAGGATAATGGTAAAGAAGGCAATGAAGAAACTAGAGCCTTCACAAAAAGTTTTACAAAGGGTATATTATTGTTTTCCTTTAAACTAAATGCATTATGTTGTTTCTGTATTTTTTTATCGAATTTGCACTTCCACAGTACGTAGAAGTTCACAATGAAAGTCTTCACAAATCAGCATTGAACTTGCGGGCTCTTGAAGTTGAAACAAATACAATCGTTGCCATTTTTTCATGTCACTGTTTCAAAGGGGATAAAAGCTCCCCTTTATTGGCTGATTTAATGGAAAGTTTTATTTATTTATTTATTTTTTTTATCACCCTTTGCATGATTCTCTCATGAAAGCCTTTCCCTTACAATGTTTATGTATCTGGTGTCCTCCATCTTTCTTAGTCTGAATTAGTTGTCCTAGATTCATATTAACTTGATTTATTGACCCGAAATGATGACAAGGTAAATGATATTTTGGCTTCAAGTATGTTAGTACATAACAACATAGTGGATCAGCATTTCCATTAACCAGTCTGGAGTTCTTTTTCTTTCTCGATATCAGTTTTTGTTCAAACAGATTGTAGGACGTGTCGCTTTCAATGACATATCAGATAAATTGGGACTCTAGTCCCAACCTAGCTGGCACTTCAATTGGACTTTCAAATTGCTTTTAGGGTTTTAGCATCATACCTACAATATAGTAATGTTGGTGTAGCTTATTTGCTTAGCAGGGATTTCAAGTAAGGTGAGCGCTTTCAGCGGCATGACATTGAATTCCGATCCCAGATCAGCTTGCACATGAGTAATGGTGCATCTCCGATGGCAAAATTTGACTTATTCATGAAAAGTCACGCCACTAGTAGGGAGGACTAGAATATGACTTGAGCCCTATTCAGATTGTCAAGTTGATTTAGTAATTTACACTTATGCTCATTCCCCAGTTGGGTGTTTACATACCTCACATGCTATATAAGGGTATGGTTGACTTCACACTTTATGTAGACAATTGTTCCCAAGATGAGGCAGGTTAATTATTTTGAATCAAGGACAAATTTTGAAAACCATCTGATTTACAAAAAAATCGCAAAAAACGACCTCTTCTAAAAATAATTGTCAAAACCGACCTAGTTTCAGCCTTCGGGCTGAAACTGGGTCGGTTTTGACGAAAAAAACTATGAAACTTCACAGTACTTGAAGTCCCGTGAAGTTTAGCAGCCTATAATGACGTTAATCTATTAACATTAGGCGGTGCTAAACTTGACTTCAAGTCCCGTGAAGTTTCATAGTTTTTTTCGTCAAAACCGACCCAGTTTCAGCCTGACGGCTGAAACTAGGTCAGTTTTGACAATTATTTTTAGAAGAGGTCGTATTTTGCGATTTTTTTTTGTAAATCAGATGGTTTTCAAAATTTCTCCTTGAATCAATCAGTGAATTTTACAAAGCCATTTATCTATATACATTTTGGTTACAATGTAGTGGACCGACATTTCACTTGTTTACATGTCAGTGCATATAGATACACATGTCGAAAAAAGTAGCCTTCTAGTATATTTACCATTAATATTTAATCAATTGTATTAGGCATTCAATTACTATGTAAGAAATTCTATTACTCGATATTGGTAGCAATATAAATTATGAGTTTTTGTTGACAACACTCCTGTATGATAAATCTATTATTGGTGTATCATTTTGCTTTGTCTTGTTAAGATAATTCTTTTTTCCTTACAGATATTTAATGCACGTCAACTTGCTCTGAAACTGATAGCAAATGTGACTTATGGCTATACTGCTGCTGGCTTTAGTGGCCGCATGCCTTGCGCAGAACTTGCAGATAGTATTGTCCAATGTGGTAGAAGAACATTGGAAAGAGCAATCTCATTTGTGAATCAACATGATAGATGGAAAGCTAGGGTTGTCTATGGTGATACTGATAGGTATCTCTTCAGATATCTCAGTTCTTTTGTCCTCTTGTTGGCTGAAACTGACAAATCTTGTTCAAATGTTTATTTCTTGGTATAGCATGTTCGTGCTTCTTAAAGGCCGGTCAAGGGAAGAGGCATTCAGAATAGGAAATGAGATTGCCTCTGCAATAACTTCAATGAATCCAGACCCAGTCACTCTAAAAATGGAAAAAGTTTATCACCCATGCTTTCTTCTTACCAAGAAACGTTATGTTGGTTACAGCTATGAGACTCCTGATCAAGAGAAGCCCATTTTTGATGCAAAAGGTACCGAAACAGTACGCAGAGACACGTGTCCAGCTGTTGCAAAGACTTTGGAGCGGTCTATAAGATTGTTTTTCGAGCATCAAGATATATCAGCAGTAAGAACTGTGATTGCTGCATTTCAGTATGTTTGGCATTTACAGTTTTCACCCGATTTTATGTCATGGTTTTAAATTATGCATTACCCTGATAAAGATAGAACATTTCTGCACAAACTTTTAACTATAATTATCTAAGGAAAGGTGAAATATGAAATTGATCTTCAAAATGAAGACACAAGATGTTTAGCTATGATGATGTATAAGCAAGGAAACCATATTTGCGGCAAGTATGGTATGATATTTGTTCAAGTAGATGCTCATTAAGTTGTAAAATGGACACTGGAGTTTGAAACTCGTAACTAGTATGACAAATCAACACCATTTCATAACAGTTGACCTATGTAAATTTTGCAAAAATTCTGCCGTGTGCATTATGGCAAGCATACAAGTTTATTTTTCTTTTGATCTTACTTTATAGACACTGAATCCAGTTTTCAATCCAGATTAAAACTTATTTGCAACGTCAATGGAGAAGAATTTTATCCGGAAAAGTTTCACTTCAGGATTTTGTGTTTTCGAAGGAGGTTAGGTTGGGTACATACAGTTCCAGAGCTTCTACTCTCCCTCCTGCAGCAATAGTTGCAACCAAAGCTATGCAAAATGATCCCAGAGCGGAGCCTCGGTATGGAGAGCGAATACCTTATGTTGTTATACATGGGGAACCCGGTGCTAGGCTTGTAGACATGGTCGTCAGTCCATACGTACTTTTAGATATCAATTCTGCATATAGATTGAATGAATTATATTATATCAAGAAACAGATAATTCCAGCATTGCAGCGGGTCTTTGGTCTTGTTGGTGCTGACCTTAACCAATGGTTTTCAGATCTTCCTCGCCTGGTTAGACCAACCTTGGCTAAACGCCATAATATTGTCCCTCGTTCAGAGTCTTTGAATGAAATTGATAGTGACATCAGATCCGAAAGTTCTAAGATGTTACCATCCAAAAGAAGAAGGATAGATGCCTATTATATCTCAAAGCATTGCACTTTGTGCGGTAAGCTGGCTCAGGCATCAGCCTATTTATGCGATCAGTGCTCAATGAAAGAATCTCTTGTTGCAGCAGCTGTGATTGGGAACACATCTAAATTGGAGAGGGAGATCCAACATTTGGTTTCTGTAAGTCCTTTTTACCCCCCTTACTAGTATCATTATATTTCTTAGGTAATTAATAGTTATCACCACTATATTTATTTACTGGTCGTATACCATCATATACCATCACATTGTGTATAACCTTTAATTTTTCACTTGTCCTGTATAAAAGACTTACTATCTTCTATTCCCCGAAAACTTCTTATAAGATTTGCTTAACATCTTAGACATTTTTGCATAAGAAAATCTTATTTTTCATCTTAGACATGTTGTGCATAATGCAAGAGCAAGAAACCTGGTCAGTTAAATAAAAGGTTAGACTTGTTCTATCTCCTGATTTTGTCTCCAAATCCCAGAAGACCCTTCTAACTTTTATTTTCGTTAAGCCCTTTGCAGAGAGGCTAAACGAGGATTGGCAGAGGGCTATACTGGCGGTCTGGGGATTATAAAGGATAATGGAGTGACTGTTGTTGTCATTTCCTGTCCCTAAGAGAGCCAGCCCGGCCCTGAATGTCTCATGATTATGGAAGTTTTCAGGAGAATTTTAGGGCCCAACATTGGGGAAATGCCACGTCTACCTTTAGACCCCCTGGATTAATTTTTTCCACTCTTTTGGATAAAGTCATAACACAGTGGTTGAGAATGTGTAATAACAACCACCAGTTGCAAGGATTAGATCATAGTCTTAGAAGAGAATGACTCAGCATAAACATGAATGAATGACCGCCATTGGAATTATAAAAAGCCATGATACTAATATTAGATGGTCTTGAAGAGAATAAAATGGAGAAAAATATTCATGTGTTGTATGTGGCAAAAAATTGTATGGTGTATGGTAAAAAAGTTGTGCAGTGCTAGCAACACTATGCATTGGAATCCATGCTTCCCTTGGAGTGAAATTGGTATCAACTCATTGGTGTTTACATTTGGCTACTGCTAAGACCAATTTGCTATTACTATTTTGCTTACCTTCATGGAAAGTGATGTAGGAAATGCTCAACTCTTGGCCTCTGGGCGTTCTTATATGCTTGATCGCTATTTCCTGTTACTAATTAAGATTTTGAAATTTAGCTGAAACTTTTTTAGTGATAAACCAGCTGCAATTCTGTGGATAACTAATTTTTTCCCCCTTGCAATGCGTCAGATATGTAGGCACTGTGGTGGTGGTGATTGGATAATAGAAGGCGGAGTAAAATGCACCTCACTTGCATGTTCAGTTTTTTATGAGAGGCGAAAAATCCAGAAAGAATTACAAGCCACTTCCTCTTTGGCAGCAGCAGCAGGATTCTATCCAAGGTGCATGGTGGAGTGGTTTTGACTTGTAAATACTCATGTGTACTAGGATGTATTCTACTTGTAGATTAGCTCTGTACATATGTTGATTGTTGTATTTTACATGTACAATACATTAGAAATGTACCATATGTTCCAATTAATAATTATATTCTAATAAATCCTTCACTTGCCTAAACAATTACTCGACAAAGACACTTCAGAAACAGCAGCGTGCTTCCCATTACTCAAAAGCCAAATAGTTGGAGAAATTGCAGCTCTAGCATTCTGTCAGGTCTAAATATCTTTTGTAATTTTACTTATTTATTTATTTATGGTTCATGGTGCCCTTGTTTTCTTGTTAGATCTGATAAGTGTGCTTAATACTGTTTCCAGCTGCATTTGATCTACTTCAATGATCATCTGCGTTCTATATAGGTTGTTGATAGTTGTTTGTTGATTCTATGAGACTTTGCATATCCATTGTTCGGCTGTTTACTGTGGATATCTTGTAGCCTGTGGAGTATTTAGTTCTTAAATTTTTTGGCCTCTGAGATGCTTTGTAGTCAGAAAATTGCAAATTAACTATTTGTCAGCTGTACTTTGATTGTACGGAGTGCTTGTTTGCTAAAATAAGGAGTTGCTGACAGAAAATTTATATCATTGCCTACAGCTGACAGATTATGAATTTAGGCATGACGTCTTTTTTTAAAATTGTTTTATTTGCATATTTTTTTCAGAACAAGGTGGGGTACATAACTTGAGTGCCTAGTTGTGTGCGTTTAGATGTTGGATCTGGTTGGCATGAAATTAGTTGGGTTTTTAGTATTGAGCTAGTTCCTTGCTGGACTGCAGTATTCTATAGGTCAACTTGTTTAATCATCTTATTTCTCACCCCCCCCCCCCCCCCCCGCAGCATTTTGTTGCAATCACTAGGCAAGCATCCGGTAACCTCATTTTAGTGAGATTCATATGCCTATTTTTTTTTTCATTTCCCCCCCTTAGTCTGGCACTGCACTGGTCTTCTTCTGTCCTTATTATATTTTATAAGTGCAATTTGTGTGCTTTCACTCTTCAGAGACATCCAACCTGCTTCATTTCTTTAATTCCAGGCAAGTCAAAATGAAGGTCAGGATCCTATGTGCTTATTAGAATGTTGACAAACTGACTATTGTAGGGTTTTTTAACCTCTATATCCCCAAAATCTATCTTTTTTGCAGATTTACATCCAAATGTGAATATTTTTAATTTATCCCTATCTTGTTTGATATGGAGTTACAATACGTCTCACTTAATACTGTTTAATTCTAAAGCGAAAAGGAGGTAAAATGAAGAAAAAAATGCTCCCGCCGCGGCCGGCCGCGGAAACCCCCGGGGAAAAAACCACCACCACCCGCAAACCACCCGCCAGCCCGCATCCACACAACAATTTTACTGTTGAGTTTTCTGGACCCAGGCAAGAAGACAACAAGACTATGGCAGGACACAGCAAAAGACATTCCAGCCTTTTGATCTCCAAACTACATGCATAATATCCAAGTCCTTTTGAGCCCCCACCCATCCATTTCTTCCCAAATTCTGTACGGTTTGAAAATGCAAGTTGGTGGGGGCTTGGAGATCTTAAGAGATTGAGATAGTGGACAACTCCTTTCCTTGTCCGTGTCCTCCATTTTACTTAGCAAAAACCTGTGAATTTTACTCTTGTTTATTATTATCATTATTATTATTTTCTGTACTTATACTGATGCCTTAGAGAGATTCTACAGGCTGGTATCTGCTTTATTTTATACACTGCCACCCTGTGATCAGATTATTTTTAATTTTGCAGCTTTTTGATCCGTTGTTCTTTCTGCATTTAGAGCCTTAAAATCCCTCCAGCGTTCCTCCGATGACATTCATTTTTTCTGTCTGAGTGCTTTTGAGCTACTGCAATTATTGTTCAAACAGTGTACATATGATCTCTAGTATTGATCAATGAGTATACCATTGGACAATGCCAGTTGTTCTCTGAACTCTGTTGGCATTGCCAACGATTAGTCTCACGCAAGTTGACAGTACTCTCAATTGGCATTCAACAAAGAAGACGCAGCATTTTGTGTCGGCCAGAAGAGGTAGGAGAAGAATCTGACCTTTTAACTTTTCATTTATATCTTAATTTACAGTCTATGCATTACATAATTGTGTGTCTTATTATGGAAGTCATAGTGCATAATTTGTTTACATATGGGTACCTCGTTTGTTGCGTTTTAATTATCGGGGTTTGGTCCAGCTTCAATGCATATAGTTCTTCATTGCCCAACTGAAGCCTTAAAGAAATGTGGTCTGTCGCGACAATTATTGGAGGAGTTATAGGTTTTCTTGTACTCTTGGGGATTCTTATTGTGCTTCTATGGCGTCGATTCTTAGAGTGGAAATCTTTGAAGAACAAGAATTCAGATTCGGGCTCTTCAAATCCTTCTACATTCGGTAAAAACATTTTCAATGCCTTTTACTACATATATTCTTCATCTTTTTACACATTTTGGCATTTTAAATGAAGCATTTGGAAGTAACGGGGGAGCTCCCAGTGAACAGAAGGGTGCGAGGCAGTTTACAATCGAAGAATTAGAACAGGCAACAAAAAATTTTAATGAAAGTAATCTTGTGGGAATTGGTAGTTTTGGCTCAGTCTATAAAGGATTGCTTCATGATGGGACAGTAGTCGCAATTAAAAGGCGACAAGGAGCTCCAAGACATGAGTTTGTTGATGAGGTAAAAATTGTTTCCTTTTCGGTTGATCTACTTGCATGAATTTATAATTGACAGGTTTGAAATTTTGAGATAAAATGAGGAAAAATGGTTTGGTTTGGTTTTTAAATGTTGGATTAATTTGCAGGTAGACCCCCTGCATTATTGCCAAGGTGAAGCTCTGTTGTTGCAGATAGCAACCCTGAGTGAACTTTTTTACCCTTTTCTATTGGTCTATCTACAACAACAGATTTTCACTCAGGGGGTGTATCAGTGGTCTAATGTAATAATACAACTACATGGCTAATAAGTTCAATTTGGCAAGAGTATGGGGGGTCTATCCACATTTAGCCCTTGAATGTACTGTTCTCAGTTTTACACACTGACAGTGAATAATTATCGGACAGGTTAAACGTTTATCAGCAATTTGTCATCGCAATATCGTTACTCTTATTGGTTATTGCCAGGAAAATGGTCTACAAATTTTAGTGTATGAATATTTGCCTAATGGAAGCATATCAAGCCATCTATATGGTAAGCTTTTTATCTGTATTAAGTGAAGCAAGGTAGTTTTACACAAGCCAATTGACGCAGTTCATTTTTAACAAATAAATTGACAGACAGTGGGCAGAGTTCAAATACCAAACTAGAGTTTAAACAGAGGCTTTCTGTGGCTATAGGAGCAGCTAAAGGTAATTATTTTCTTTTTGTGCTTCTTTTAGGTTAATTTTCACAAATTTTTTCTAAATTTATGTATTAGCAAAAATCTATCACAGCTTGTTTTACTAAAATATCATGACTGATAGAAGTAGATTATATTGTCACTTGCTTCACATGTGACATGTTTTGGACAATTTCTCCACAATGCACTTAATATATTTGCTATAGTACCCTATTCTCTCGCCTACTTTAAGGATAGTTTAGACCTTCTGTTAACACTTTTTTAATGGTTTTTAATGATAGTTTTGTATAATTTGAAATTTCAAAAAGATTTTCTCTATTTTATAAAGTTTGTGGAGCTTTTCTGCAAAACATCCTAAAGTTCAGCGGTGTTTTGTGAAACTTACCCCTATTTTCCAAACTTATTTGTGATGCACATAGCTAAGGCTTGTGTTGTTCTCGGCATTTTGCAGGGTTATCCTGTTTGCACGGTCTCACACCTCCAATCGTTCACAATGGCTTCAAAACAAGTAATGTGTTGGTTGATGAAAACTTCATTGCTAAAGTTGCAGATGCAGGCATTATGAATTTACTTCAGAGAATTGAAGGATGTAGTCTATCTCAAGCTCTTACAGTCAGCCCATTCCAGGACCCAGAGTATGCTCCTTCTCTACATTTTTATGAAATATTTAGTATGGTTAATTTAAACAACCCCTTTACTATCACCCAATTGCGGATAGACCCTTTATAGTTCTGTTATCATGGATAGACCCCTTGTACTATCGCCTAGTTGCGGATAGACCCCCTGAGCGAAACTTTTTGAACTCTTTTACCCTGAGGAGGTTTGTTTGTCGAAAAAGAATTCTTTCTCTGAGGGTAAAGAACCAAAAAAATTTACCCCGAGGGTCTATCTAGAGTTGTACTGTAATTTGATGGTAGCAGAGGGGGTTTATCCGCAATTAACCCTATATAGTATATTTGCAATATTTCTGAAGTATTGTATTTTGTTTAGGGTAGGCGAACTGAGGATAGTATCAGCGACCAGTGATATATACAGTTTTGGTGTGTTTCTTCTGGAGCTAATAACTGGTAAGGAAACTGCACGACAGATCTTCACAGGATCAAATGGAAGCCTCGCCCAGTGGGTAATGTAGCAAACATATTCAATTCAATGACAACTTTATGTGCTTTATTTTTGGGTCCCCCCCCCCCCCCCCCCCCCCAAAGAGTTGTATGGTTCTTGAAGTTCAATTTACGAACTGCAAACAAGTTTTGATAGTATCCTACTGCATTTCATTATTGAAACTACATTAGAAGGCATTTAGAAGGATGTGCGTGTGTGGTTGGGTTTTTTTCCCCTTTCTTTTTGTTTGGTTGGGGCGGGGGGTTAGCATGCAGATATATGCAAGAATGAGGATGCCTCGTTAATTGAGTGTCCAAGTAAATGTTGTTACATGTAGCATATAGTAATATCTCATTCAATTTACATACGTTTGTTTCGAAATAAAATTTTAGGTTAGTTGCAGGTAGACCCCATATAGCTCTATTGATGCAAATGGATCCCTAAGTGTAACTTTTTGACTCTTACCCCAACAGAAAGAGCAAATTGTTCTTTTACAAGTAGACCTTCATAGGGTATAAGAGCCCAAAAATCATTTGGGGATCTATATGCAATTGAGCAATAACACATTGGGTCTATCTGCAACAATACAACTACAGGGAGCCTACGCGCAATTGGGCGATAGTAAGTGCGGTCTATCCTCAGTTAACCCTTGAACTTTTTGTTGATTATATTGCAAGATTTGAGTCCATCTACTTCGATGCCAGTAGATAATGCTTTGTCACGGTGATAAATCATTGCAGCATCTGAAAGCCAGGAACCTCCTTTTGTTCCCCGATCACATACTTAATAAGCTTCAGTTTAATATCCACATTAACAGTCATTGGAACCTTAGTTTTCGACTCTTGTCCTTGTAATCTATTGAATTTATATATACATAAGAAAATCTTACTATTGAATCTGATGTTCATTTGCACATATGAAGGTGGAGTCCCATCTAGACTCAAATGAACTCATTGATCAACGACTCGGCACCAATTTTACTTCCGAAGGAATGAAAGAACTTGTCGCTCTGACCCTTCGATGTCTAACTTCTTCTGCTGGAGGACGGCCAGAGATGGCGACAGTTGCAAGGGAGCTTGATCGAGTTCTCGAGACAGAAATGTCGCTCACAACAGTGATGGGTGATGGAACAACCTTGGTTACTCTTGGAAGTCAGTTGTTTTCTTCATGAAGAAGGAAAAACATGATTCAGAGTGATTATTATGAGCCTTCAGCTTGTATGTTTCATGGTTTGTGTAAAGCTTTTGGCTCTCCTGCGAAGCAATAAGAGAGGCCATCTTAATTAATCTCCTATCGTGCAACAATAGTTTTCTTGAAAGTGCTGAAGACGTACAATTTCGTCATTGATTGTAACCGCATTTGCATGCAACTGGAACATTGGGAATCAGTCGCGGTTGTTTGTATAAATGCAGTTAGTTATAACTGCAGTTGGAAAAAGGACATTTTACCTATGATATAACTATAAATTCCATGACAAAACATAAAATCATATCGTAGTACAGAAGAGAAAAGGCTTTCTTATTTACTTCCAATGGGGCTCATTGATATTGGAGATCCAATGAAATTGTTTTCAACAAGATGTACATTTATTTGTCAAAAACGTTAATTTAGCTAAAGCCCCTCTACTTATGTCCCACTCCTCTAAAACTGAAAGTTTATTAAATTCCTCCTACAATTATGGACTCCTAACTTCCACTGCTTCCAGCTTCGTTCAATCTTTACAAAGCAGACTGGAATATCATCTCAGCAAGTTCCTGCATCAAAAAAGAAAATATTTCCATTTCATTTAACACCCATTTGAATGTACTTTAATAAATGAATGAAAATGATAACGACTCTTTTCATACCTGCTTCCCAGAGGCAACAGATGGTTCTCCCCATTCCATGGCCTTCTTCTCAAGTGTAGCAAAATCAGCTTTCCCAGCCTAAATAGTAAATACATGAACATACCCATTAAGAATTTCATTGAACTTATTTGCATATAAACAGAGAAAGAGATGTAAAGAACAAGAATTACCTCGATCAAAGCTCCGATCTCGGAGTCAAAGCTCTGATAGCGTTTTCGAAGAAGCTCTTCAAGAGAACCAGCCTAGAATCAAGAAAGGGGAAAAAAATACATGTCAACAACCAAAGAGAGTTAAAATGTATATTTCGCTTAATTTCTAATCTATTACTTCAATCAGCTTGGCAGCATTTCTTAGCCCACGAGCCAAGGTGTCCATCCCAGAAATGTGAGCAAGGAAGATATCCTCAACGTCGGTACTCTCTCTCCTCCTGTTCGATCAAAAGGATAAAACAGCAATTGCTTAGATTTCAGTAATATGGCACATAGGGGGAAAAAAAGAAACTCCAGTAGCCCTAAAACTTTGGTTAACAAGTTGGGTTTCAGAATTTATAATTGATTTGAAATAAGATTTCGGTAGAGAGCGCTCTTACAATTTTGCGTCGAAGTTGAATCCACCAGGCGCAAGTCCATCCTGCGAACGAAGAAATTAAATAAAGGGTCAACCAGTTAAATCAATTATGTTAATGAGTTCAGATTTGGTTATTTTATGGAATTATTCTTATATCAAAAAACTTTGGTGAAAGTTGAGAGAAATATACATTCTTAATCACGCTTAACATGACTAAAGTGGCCTCTCCTACGTCTGTAAGGAATTGATCTGTATCCCAACCTGTGCAAAGTCAAATTATAACACAAAACCACAGTTATTCTGTATGACAACATGGACATAAGAGTACACGAATGATTAATAGCTTTGTGTTGAAAACAATACCAATCTGAGGGTCCCCAGTGTTCGCATCAATGTTTCCAAGTAATCCATTTATTCTAGCAGTTTCAAGCTCATGATAGCAACTGTAATAATCATATAGGTATATTGTAAACAACTAGGCAAAAACCTTGGAGAAACATTATAATAGATACTCCATATTAAAACCTTTATACCATATGACAACTTAAAGAAAAAAAATTTAATGCAACTAAGGGCATACCTGTGACCGGATAGAGTAGCATGGTTACACTCAATATTCAGTTTGAATTCTCCTGCAACAAAAAAAAATACATTGATTTGCTGGGACAGATATCAACAAAAGCAATCAGGACTACACACTAAAGGCTGCAAGACAGACGATAACATAGGCAGTGTAAATAATTCAGCTGTCCTTTCATGATTTGAAACTGGCTACCCACATTATAGTACTTAGAAGGTACCTCTCCACATAATGGATCACAATCCAATTACAAGCAATGCAATGCCAAGAGCATGTGTGACACACATCATAATATCAATTAGTGAAACCCCAAACCTCTTGCAGAATAGCAGAAAACTTCACCATTAGGCTTTAGTGACTTTACGGGAACATAATCACTCTTGACACAGACAAGGAACATAATCACTCTTGACACAGACAAACTATCCCAATGATTATTAGGATAAATGAATTTGAAGTTCCCATCTATTACATGAAAAAGTACATGAAGTTCGCATTAAAAGAATGTGGAGTTTCATCTAATGCATTCTGAATAAGATTACTTACAAAAGAAACAAGTATATTTAAAATGTAATGTGTTTTAAGAAACAGAACATAACAAGATGAACAGAGAACGGAAGGCTGATTCATCTATAGCCGATTTGGATTGAAGGATTTTCATTACATAGAAAGAAATAAACAATGATATTTGGGCTAATCATATGTTAAGAAAGATAAAAACAATAGAATATACTCAGATGATAGACAGGTGCTAGAAATCTTTGAGAGCTATTATGGTTTTTTTGGGAGGGAAGATTGTCTTTGTGCCCTTCTCCTTTATTTTTGCACCCTTTAGGCCTTCAAAGTTCAACCATCTCCTAAATAGAGATAAATGTTCCTCTCTATCTTGACCTGCCTTTTAAGTATGCTTGTCACAAGTCACGAGTCCTAACAAATTATACTTTTTCATGACACTTGAATTCATGGGTACAAATACGACTGACGACTAAAATAAATGACAATGTGCTTGTGTAAATTTGTAGAGTCTAGGCATGCATAAAATGTAGAAGAAAAAGAGTAAAAGCAAATGCTCTGAGACTTACCTACAAGGTCATACTTTTGCAAGAAAGCGAATGATGTCGCAGCATCCCAGTCATATCTGTTAAAAAGGAGTTAATAAAAATAACAGAACTAGCAAGAATAATTATTAGAAGATTTTACTTCCTGCGATACATACTGGTGCTTTGTAGGTTCTTGTGGTTTGGGTTCAATCAGTAAAGTACCTGAAGAACAAGCAAACAGTAACGTGATTAAAGTTAAACCAGTTGAAATTCCAAGAAAAATAACAAAGGGCATAGTGACTTATGCTTCGTGACAAAACACAAGGAGAAATTAAAGTAAGCCATCAAAATTTCCTCAGGAGATGATGCAACAACAACACATCAAAGCCTTTATCCCAAATGTTCAGGGTTGGCTATATGAAAAGTATTCTGGCTATATGAAAAGTATTCTTCCATTCCATTTAATTACAAGACATCTCCTCCGTTAAGTTAAACAATATCATATCCTTCTTAAATGCTTCCAACCAAGTTCTTTTATATATACCTCTAGATCTCCTAGCCCCATTAACTACAATACTATCACTTTTCCTAACCCGTGCACAAAGAGGTCTCCGTTGTACACGATCAAACTATTTCAGTCGATTCTCTCTCATTTGATCTCTTATTTTATCCTCAATAGGAGCAACCTCTAATTTATTACGGATGTACTCATTGATTATCCTATCTTTTAGTGTATACCTACAAGATCATCGCAACATTCTTATTTCTACTACACTCGTCTTTTACACATGTTTTTTAATTGCCCAACACTCTAATCCGTAAAGCATTGTTAGTCTTGTAACCGTCCTATAGAATTTTTCCTTTGGTTTTCATTGATATCCTATGATCACATAACTCCCAAAACACTCCTCCATTTTAACCATCCCGATTTGATTTGATGAACATCATCATCCTCAATCTCACCATCACGTCGAATGATTGATCCTAAATAGCGAAAATGATTACTTTTAGATTTTATTGACCATCAATATGTACTAAGGCTCTTTTCTTTTCTTAGTATTACTAAAAGTACACTCAATATATTCTATTTTTGTTCTACTAATTCTAAAACTTTTAGATTCAAGAGCTTATCTTCACCTTTCTACTTTAGAAATTATAACTCTTCTAGTTTTATCAACTAGCACTATATTATCTGCAAATAACATACACCATGAGATTTCATCCTGAATGTGCCTAGTAAGTTTGTCAATAGCTAATGCAAAAAGATAAGGACTTAAAACTGACCCTTTGTGTAAACCTATGACAACAGAAAGTGGTTCAGTCTCTCATTCATTAATTCTTATTCTAATTGTTACTCTTGTCATACATATATTTAATCATATCAATATATATACCACATACATGTTTTTTTTTAAAACCCCCCACATTACCTCTCAAGGCACTCTATCATAAGTTTTTTCTGGATTTATGAAAATCATATGTAGATCCTTTCCCTTCTCTCTATATCTCTCCATCAACCATCTCAAAATATGTATAGGTTTCATAGATAACCACTCGAATATGAAACCAAATTGATTTTCACACACAGTTGTCTTCTTTCTTAGTCTTTCCTCGGGAGATGATGCTCTTGCTTAATTACCTCCATATGTGAGAAAATAATAACGTCTTAAACATAGAATTTGTGTCCATTGATGTCTGATACTTAAAAAATTGCAAATAGATATTCAAAAAAAAGTTTAAAATCTGTATATTATGCCCCTTCCAGAAAACACTAACTTCGTACATTATTTACTAAAATTGAGTCCTTTCATATAGTAATTAGATCCTCAACACCACCAAAAAGAAGTGGAGAGTCTACAAATCCTTAATCACTCAGATTTCTTGCACATGCATGTCAGGTAACAAGGAACATGAAATGTGTACCATTGAATCCAATCTTCTTTTTATGCTCAACCGCTGCTTGAAGAAATCTAGCCTGTTAGGGAACCAATTGCATATTAGTAGACAATATTCAGATGTGCTATCCATGAACTATATATATCCATATACTCAAATGACTAAAAGAAGCAAAATACTTCATGCACATAACACCAAAAGGCAATATTATGTTCATACCAAGTGATCAAGTTCTCTTTGCATATCCGTGTTCAACAGAGTTTGGTACCCTTCTCGACCACCCCAGAAAACAAAGTTCTCTCCTCCAAGATAGTGTGTAACCTATTGGAAAGAGAAATTACAGCATAAGCACGACTGAAATTAAAATCTCATTTACAAAGAGACTGGTGACCAACCTCCATGGCTTTTTTGACCTGGGCTGCAGCATAAGCATATACTCCTATTTCAGAGCTGCAATAGCAAGTGACACATTCATTAGCAAAGAATATAGGTGTAAGAATGTCCAATATTTTCTAACATGAGATTAAGAATAGGAAAGACCTAGTAGCAGCACCATGCATGTAGCGGGGATGCATGAACAACTGGGCTGTCCCCCAAAGTGGTTTGATCCTAGTCCCCTGATAATTATTAAAAAGTATATAACATGGATAAGATAAACAAACTCCACAACAATTCAGTAAATACAATAGAGTTACAACATGATATTCAGAGCAAAATCACTACCTGAAGTTCCTTTGCAAGTTCAACTACTTCGTCCAAATTTGCATTTGACTCCTGAAATATAAACAAAACATGTACTTATGTGATAATAGACAAATATGAATCATGTCAATGAAATTATTTTGGGAAAATCATTTAAAATAAATGGAGGAAATTGAAAAGATCATAACAAGATTGCTAATTGGAGAGTTTTCACAAATAAACTTCAAGTCTCTTAGGCTAGACCCTAAGTTGTACGTCTATTACATATTGCTAGTTTATAAAACAAGTTCAGGCATTAACATTCAGCATAAGGAACATATTAATAAATATCTTTACACATCAAGGGAAAAGAATGAAGTGACGACTTACAGAAATTGTTTTACCATCAGGGGCAATATCTCTATCATGAAAACACCACCTATCAACTCCCAACTTGTCAATGAATTCAAAGTTTGCTCGCACTACATAGATAATACGGTTAACACAATTAGTAAACCAGCAAAGCCAAAAATAATAAAATAATTATTTCTCTAATTAAGTTCAATCTTACTTCTTCTTTTGGCCATTGCCACTGAATTTGTACCATCCTCCCATGGCCATTGCTTTGTGGGAGCACCAAATGGGTCAGCTCCAGTGCCGCGGAATGTATGCCAGAAGGCAACACTGAACCTCAGCCAATCCTAAAACCATAATAATTACTATTTTATAATCATTCTAGATAAGTATAAGTCATTCATCACTATCAATTAAAGAAACAAACCTTCATTTTCTTTCCAAGGATCTCCTCATCTGCATTATACCACTTATATGAAAGTGGGTTCGTGCTTTTCGGACCCTAATACATAAACACGCAAATATAACTAGTGATCTCAAAATATAATCTTATTTGAGCTCCAAACTAATATGGGAATATACCTTAAAATTCTCACCTCATACTTAATTTTCGGAATTTCAGGAAAGAATTCACCTTCCCAAGAATCGCCATCACACTTGGCCTCAAGGTTAGCTGGACATGATTGTGCGGCCGATGCAATCTGAAAACAGATTATAAAGGATAAACCTAACCTGTTCATATAAAAAATGGAAATTTTGATAAGAGTTATAAAACACAGAATAGCTTACAGAAAACCCTAAATTTAGGAACAGTAGAAAGAGGAAACCGCCCCAAGACCTCATGCTAGAGCTTATGTATAAACAAACACTGCACAGAAGAATAAAAACAGAAGAAAGGTTAGTTATAATTAAAAAAACGCTGCACAGAATCCATAAGAATCAAGAAAAGGGCAAAAGGTGAAGGCTTCTTCAACTTTTTCCTATTACTTCTAAGAAAGGGAAAAAAAAACCTTTTCTTCCACGGAGCGTGAAAGATCAACTTTCTTCTTTTCTTACTTCACTTAATAAATTAATCGAAATGAAATGGGAACAGTAACAAAACCATGAGCGCCCTAACAATGATGAACAAAGGAAAAAACTGGGTTAATAATAGAGATCATGGAGTTTATTAAATTAAAAATAACACTGCAAATAATAAAAAATCAGTTAATCATATCAGCAATCCAAATATTACAGCTAAAGGTTAACAGATGAAGGCTTTCTTCGCTTTCATCCAATTATTTTAAGGGGGAAAAGTTATTTTTCAAAGGACTGGGAATCAATTTTCTTATTTTGTCAGTTCATTACACAAATCAAGTGAAATAAATCAGAATACAATAATAAAAGAACAAGATAAAACCTAAAAAGTAAGAAAAATCAAAAAAAATAACACCACTACAGAGTTCACTATTCTCTCAAAACCAAAATCATGGAGATCAAGTCGCCTAAAAAACAACAAACAATTCACCATAAGATAAGAAAAATTGAAGGATCACCGATAAATTACCAGGAGAGCTCGATGAGAACTCGAAATGAATAAAAAGTTAACAACTTCCAAAACGAAGCGAAAGAAATCTTTTTAAAGGAGGGAGGCTGTACTTATATAGCAAGTGAAATCCACCGCCCAGTATTTAGACGGTGGATATTAGAGAAGCATGGGGTATTTCGGATTTTCTGTTGAGATTTTAATATTATCCATATCTATTCACCCTCAAGATCAGAACGGTGAGTCAGCGCTCCGTGTGAGCATCGGGTAAAAATAGCGTGTAAAATTGATGCACCCTCTTGAGTCTACACCCATTAGAGTGTACAAAGTGTGGGGCCCATGTGGTAATGTGTATGCTGTTTTTATTTATTTGCATTCATATCCTAGCGCAAACAATCCTAATCCCTCACAAATAATAATAATCGCACGTAAAAATCCTAGCGCAAACAATCACAGAAGTTACTCGAGACCCTAGAGCGCGAATACAAACGAAACGGGAAATTAGCAAAATCATTAAATTGACATCAAAGTCATGGAGATTTCAATTTCTAGAGAGAGAGAGATTGTAGCGGCAGCTGCACTACCCCTTGGCGACGCTTCTCCATTCGCAGCCATTTCTTTTTACAAAGTAGTCTCTAAAAGATCAATAGAAAACAAAGAAATTGCTCATGCTATTGGAAACAAAAATGCTGTTTGGCTCGCGCGTTAAAACAAAGAAATTGCTCATGCTATTGGAAACAAAAATGCTGTTTGGCTCGCGTTTTAACGCGCGAGCCAACTCGCACAGAGAGAGAAGAGGGTGGAACCCACTATGCCAGTGGGGCCCACCCCTCCTTTCTGTGCGAGTTGGCTCGCGCGTTAAAGCACGAGCCAAACAGCACGGTCCTATTGGAAACATTATAAACAAACAGCAAGTGGAGAAATTTAAGGAAGGACAGTGTGTTGTACTATTCCCATGTTACAAGTGTAGAAAACAAGGGGTTCTTTGCAATTAAATACCCCCAAAGTTCACCTCATTTTAACTTTGATCTCCCAAATGTTTACACCTTTCTTAACTTTGTACCCCAAACTTCTTTTTAACGTTTTGACACCCCAAAGTACACACTATTTTTAACTTTCATACCATAAAGATTCCACATTTCTTAACTTTAATACCAGAAACTTTGTTGTCAAAGTACCGAAAACAAACCTTTGGGGTATCAAAGTTAAAGAAGCATAAATTTTGTCGTAACAGAAGTGTCAGAAAAAAAACTTCAAGGCATCAAAGTCAAAAAATATGTAAACTTATCTTTAAGGTATCAAAGTGTCAAAAAAATTAAGGTATTAAATTTAAAAAGGGGTAAATTTTAGAGTACCAAAGTGCAAATAACCTTTTGCGAATAAGATGCGTTTTAAGAGACAAATCATAACGAAGGGGTATTTTAGTCATTGAGGAACCAAATTGCAAGACCCCTAGGGTTTGAGGAACTAATGAGCAAGTTCATAGGTTTGAGGGACTAATATGGAATTATAGAAGTTGAGGGACTAATATCTTTATAACCCTTTTAACTTTGATACCCAAAGCTTTTTTCCCCACTAGAAAATACCCCAAAGTTCAACAAATTTAACCGTGATACGACAAACTTTTCGTTTGCCTGTAAAATATGATAAATATCCCAAACTTCAACAAAATTTAACTTTGATATATTTCATAAGCTTAAAATTTTTGTTAAATTTTCATTAAAGTTTAAATTTTGTTGAACTTGGTATTTTTTGGGCAAAAGGAAACTTTGTGGCATCATAAGTTAAACATGAGGGAGAATTTAGGGTATATTTTGCGCAAACGAACTTTGGGGTATCAAAGTTAAAAATGAAGTGCATTGTGAGGTAGTCAAGTGCCAATAACCCAAAGGAAAAAAGTAAGATATGTTGTAGTTGGAAAAGTTTTATGAACGATCATAAAAAAAAATTACTGCATTATGGCTATGTCTAGGGGTGCTAACCAGTATCTGTATCCAAGAAAATATCTGTAACCATATTCGTTAGGATACGAATATGGTTACTCAAATTTATAACCGATAGGATATGGTTACAGATATGGTTTTGTAGTGAAATATCCGTATCTGTATCCGAAATATCCGAATACATATTAGTCATACTCTTACGATAGTTTCGATTCTTAGATTATGGATTTGTGGTTAATTTTGATGATCAAGATGTCTAATCTTAACTTTTCAATTATAATGGACATATTAACAAACTCTTTGGTATCACATGAACTATGTTTTTCTCAATACTATCTAGTTTTCTCATATCTGTTTTATATCTGCATGCATATCCGCTTATATATCCGCATATATATCCGTAATCATATCCGATTTTAACGGATATGGTTATAATTTTTTTTACCGATGTATATCCGTATTCGTATCCGTATCCGAGATGGGTAAACGGATATGGATATGATAAGCATCATATCCGAGCCGTATCCGGACTGAATGCACCCCTAGCTATGTCACATACAATAGCGCACATACGCGCACAAGTAAAATGGCTACATCAATTGAAGTTTGGGAAATGGGTAAGTCAAAACTTGGTACGAGAAATAAAATGGCTACATACAATAGCGCACATATGTATCATGAACATTCTCGTCTCAGGAGAGGCAAATCTATCAGATAAAATAAAATGAAATACACAATTACTATCATGAAAATGCTACAGATCAATCAGAAACTTGGTTTTTTAGGCAGACCAATGATTTGTTTTAAAGATGACTTTACTAAAAGGATGAAAAGTAGTGCAGAGCCTTGTGGAGAATGACTTGATCGAAAAGTTTTCAGACAAAGAAAAATTAATGTCACTTGAAAGTCCAATTCTGAAAATCCCTGTTTTCTGACCATCTAACTAGCGCTGCGGAAGCCAAACAACCAAACCAACGTGCTACGAGAAATCAAATCAAACGAATGTCAAGAGAAGACCAAACGAACCAAACCAATGCCACAAACACAAATAACCAATTTTAACGTGGTTTGGCAAGTTGCCTACGTCCACGGGTCAAAAAGGAGAGAGTTTTCCACTAATAGAGAAGACGAGTACAAACTGAGATTACAAATCACTCAAACTCACCAATTAATCTCACCAACAAATCTCTAATTCTCTCCAAACAAAACCCTAACCAATAGGTTAGAAAAAATCTCTTTTCTGTGCTCCAAATATCCCCAATTTTCTTCTCAATTCTTTCTTCCAATTGTTCCATATATAGAAATCCTAAAATCATAAACATACTAGGAATTCTAAAACAAAAAACAAAACAGATTAGGAATCCTAATAACCTGTTACCAAAACAGATTTGGAATCATGTTACCAAAACAGATTAGGAATCTCAATAACCTGTTACCAAAACAAATTAGGAAATATATTAGGAACCTGCTATCCAACAATTCTCCACCTCGACGAAGTTTTCCCAAAACTAAGCCGACACAATTACCAACCAAACGTCTCACTTATTGCGTCCAGTACGAAGTGGAACAAATCCACGACAATGGACTCAATCCACAGCAAGTCGAGAACCCAAACGAGAATGCGAACAAACTCCAAATGTCGGTATCAACTCACCAAACCGGCTGCATCATAAATGATTGCCTACGTATCCTCTTGCCCAAGGAATCAAGCATTCACGTAGTTCACCCAAACGATCTCCAAAGATCCTTAATCAAATAGAAAAGTTTACAACTCTTCACTAATATCACCAACGGATCTGCAACTGATAGCGCTCCTAATGGCTCCAAACTAAAACAAATCAAACACCTCCACCTGATGTGAACCAATGGCCGTATCCAAAACATGTCCACCAACTGCTCTCGAATCCAAAACCAACTCATCATCTGCATCCAAATCCAAATGATCTTCAAACTGTGTCACATCAGCTAGAATACCTAACGATGCAGTATGATCTAGAGTATGTAGAGTAATCTCCACCCAATGTGAAGTAACATCACCCTTCACCTGCTGTGATATCCCAATTATCTGATCAACACTCTCCACCTGTCGAGAGTCAAATGTGACATACCTGCTTAGAATAAAATTAGAAGCTCCTAACTGATAATCAAACGAACCTCTGAATCCCAAATATGCAATCAGATCAAATCTTACATCCTCGATGTGACTAAATGTTGGACAACCAAATATCTGATGCAACACAAAATCTGAAGCAGCTCCAGCAGATCTAAAATCTCCACACGCAGCAGTCGGCAACCTATGACCAAGATAACCCAAATATGTCGAAGCTCCAAAATCAAAACCAATGCTCGACAACCAACGCCGACCCCCCTCCAGTAAGAAACAACCCATCAAAACTGTCATCTTATCTCATCACCCCAATGTCTCCACAACAATAAAGTGTCTCAAACTGCCATGAGGTTGGCACAAATGCAAGAAAGAACTCCTACCAAAACTAGAACGACAAATTACCTTTCTGCCAATACACTTCTTCCAATTGTTGTTGACCTCTAGAACTTCATACCAATGGGACCTGGTTGCAACCCACCAATGTCTAGAATAAACCCTAACTACGAAAACCAAATACTGATTACCTCCTAATGATGTCTCCTTGGAAGGCCCCTAAATGTCTGACTAAACACCACCTAAAAGACCCTTCGATCGATTGATAGAAGTGCCAAATTCCACCTTGATCTTCTTGCTCATACCAATGTGCTCAAAGGACTTCAATCTGTAGGTCAAAGCACTCCTCAACAAACCATGCACGACATAATCAATTAAATAACCTAGCCTCAATAATTGCCACAGTCTAGCCAAATCCAAAGAAGTGTCAGCTCTTTATCAAACACCGTGCTCCCAATCAAATAATACAAATTATTCCTCCTGACACCCTTCATCACAATCATGGAACCTAATGTGACCTTTAAACGTGAATCAACCAAGGTCACCCTATAGCCTGTTGCCTCAAAAATTCTAAGTGAAATGATGTTCTTCTTCAATTGAGGAACGAAACTCACTCTAACCAACTCCCGAATCACTCCGTCACTCATCCTAATCCGAATGGTACCGATACCACAAATAGGATATTCATGATCATTACCCATGAGCACGACCTTCCCTCTTTCCAACTCCTGAAAGCTGGAGAACCAATTCCTCCTAGGGTAAATATGGTAAGAAGCACCCGAATCCAACATCTACTCTGTAGAGTCGGCAACACAAACTGACGGTAGTACAGATAACGAGTAGCCCGAAGAATCTGAATCTAAATTATTACCACTAACCTTGACAACATTCACCTCTGAAGCTTGAATAGTTTTCCCCTTATTCTTCTCGGCTCGATCAACCAACTTTGGGCATTCGGCTTTCCAATATCTATCATTTTTACAAAAGGCACACTGATTCCTATGAACTCCAAGATGTGCCCCTCTAGACTGCAACCTCCTACCATGGTTTGGACTCTTTGCTCTTATGACCAATGCCTCCGCTACCGGCTCAACTGAAGTCTCATTATCTTTCTTTCGAAGCTGATAATTCACAAGTGCAGCGGTGACCTCACTATAAGAAAGAGATGTCTTCTCATTAGTAAGGGTAAGAACGAATCTACTGTATATGGAGAGAAAGGAATGCAAGGTTGTTTACGCAGAAGATTAACAGCGCTGATCACTTGATCAATGTCATAAAGTTTGAAGCCTCTACAATCATTTTCAATAACCCCCCTAATTAGGATTGACAGGTTTTCTTTTTGAGGAGTGTAACTGTTTTAGTTTGAGTTCTCAGTAACGAATATGCTGAGTATACTTGAGGTGTACATAACTTCTTCATGGTTGATGAATAAATGTTTTCATTTACCAAAAAAAAGAGTAAGAATGAATGTATCATATTCCTCATCAGGCAAGGAACTCAACAACAACAACGTCTTGCCCTCATCTTCAATCATCACATCTAAATTCGCCAAATCCGCAAGAAGTTTCGTGTAGTGATTCATGTGATCACTAATGGAGGTCTCCTTCTTCAATTGGAAGCAATAAAGCCTCCTCTTCAAATGCAAGCGGTTCTCTACACTCTTGGTTAAATACTTGCCCTCTAGGATCTCCCAAATCTTCTTAGTCGAAGTCTCATTGATCACATCATATTTTAAATCTTGAGTCAAACAAGATCTAATCACACCACACGCCGTTCTATTCATCTTTTTCCAAACCTTCTCCTCAACGTCATCCGATTTCCCCTTCAACTCCAAAGTATCTTCCAAATGCTGCACATTGAACGCATCCAAGACTTCATATCTCCTAAGACCAAAATTGTTTGTGCCATTAAACTTCTTCACATCTATCTTCATAGAGTGTATATTCAAACTTTGGACGGTCTTCACGTCGGAAGTACCCTCCATAACTCCTTCTTTCCCAACCATCTTTCTCAAAGCACCAAAACAAATGTGAAACAAATGAAGAATAAATCCAAAACTAAAAAAGATAGAGTCTTTACCAGAAAGATCCCACCTTTATCACCAATCGAAGCCCTAAGCGAGCCTCCAAAATGACCTACTCCTCCAAATAGCCCAAGCGTAGCTCGACCTCTGATACCACTTGTTGTGCTTTGATACCACTTGTTGAGCACTACGGAAGCCAAACAACCAAACCAACATGTTACGAGAAATCAAATCAAACGAACGTCGAGAGAAGACCAAAGAACCAAATCAATGCCACAAACACAAACAACCAATTTTAACGTGGTTCGGCAAGTTGCCTACGTCCACGGGGCAAGGAGGAGATAGAGTTTTCCACTAATAGAGAAGAAGAGAACAAACTGAGATTACAAAACGCTCAAACTCACCAATTAATCTCATCAACAAATTTTTAATTCTCTCCAAACAAAACCCTAACCAATAGCTCAGAAAATACCTCTTTCCTGTGCTCCAAATATCCTCAATTTTCTTCTTAATTCTCTCTTCTAATTGTTCCATATATATAAAAATCCTAAAATCATAAACATATTAGGAATTCTAAAATAAAAAGCAAAACAGATTAGGAATCATAATAACCTGTTACCAAAACAGATTTGGAATCATGTTACCAAACAGATTAGGAATCTTAATAACTTGTTACCAAAACAAATTAGGAAACACATTAAGAACCTGCTATCCGATAACTCTCTTCCCTAAAAAGTAAACTCGGGCTCCATTTTTGCCTCTCCTAGCCGATGTTGCCTTCATGTTCAATATCTACAGCAGTGACGAGCTTCAAAAGACATATTTTTATTGCAATTACTGACCTATATCCTTTTTGGTTTTACATTAACACCAAAAGTATGAAAATAACTTTCATGAGTCCTAGAAGTATTTTCTATTTACCATGATAAATTTGACACAGTATCAAGGGGAGAACAGATATAAGTCCAAGGATCAATACCTGAGGGAGCATCCTACAGTTTTAATGCTGACTACACCAATATACAAGAATATTGCTATAAACAAAGGAGCATGGCCTCACAATAAAGTCAGCAGATAGCACGCATACAAATATAGTACTTTCTTATTTTACAAAGATAAATTAATTAAATCATCCAATTTTACAACAATGTGACCTCCGTTTTGATCAACAGATATTCCCATATTAGACTTTCATCATGGACATTCCAGCTGCTTGAAAAAACTGACTTTCATGCCTGTTGTTGGAGCCCTATTCTCTATAATTCCATAAGGTAGATACTTAGCTCATTGGACAACCCGAAAGAATTTTCAGTTAGTACCTACAGAATCTCAGTATAGATCTCTGACATGGACATCATATAGGCATGGGCAATCTGGTTTGATGTTAGCACAATATATGCTGCAAATGATTGTGCTCTCTCTCCATCCATGAATTACATGTGGATGCACAAAGGAAAATATAGTCTATTTCCTTTAATGAGGGCAATAACATCCAAATAAGTTTTGTAGTGGATTCATCACCAAAAAGTGCTAAAAATTTTAGATAAAAATGTGTTGTTCAATTAAAATGACAAAAATTAGGAAGATGATGGTTCTAAAAGATAATTTTTTAAGAAATTACTTTTATCAAATCAGTAGCCGACTAAATGGAATGTCAAATATAACGTAATAGCAGTGGCATCAAGTTACATCTATAATTCCACTAGGAAGGAAGCAAGATTAGAAAACCATAAGCTTACCTAAATCAAGAACAACTACCCTGATGTATTGAATTAGAGGCTTTGGTATGATGATAGTAGTATGTCCATCATATGCCATCAACAAGGGAAGTGCTACAAATGATGGCAACACCAGTTTTCTATCTTTCACAATTTTTTTAATCTTTAATCAATCTACCAGTTTAATTTGGAGCAATATCATACCAACTTCTCAGAGCAAACTTAGCCGATCTGTTAAATTGGATAGAAAAATAGTAAAAATGATGAAGGGCTGTAACAACCGTAAATTTTGATACGTATTTAAATAAATTTTTCTAGTATTTAAAATGTTATATTATATTTTATTAATACTTTTCCTAATTTTTGGAATTTTCTGAGTTTTCAAAATAAATAAATAATAAAATATATAGTCTTGTATTTTTAATTCTGCTAAATATTAATTTACGGTTTAGTGATTTTTATATATAATCATTTGGTGATTAATATTATTAATAACCTTGTTATTATTGATGTAAACTTGAGTATAGTACAGTAGTATATAAATATTAATAAAAAATTTTTGGTTGATTATTAATTATTAATATAATTTAGATATTATATGAAATTTTGAAATTATTTTTTCCCTCTCTTAATTTCCTCTAATTTGAATTTGAATTCTTTCCATATTTTTCCCTAATTTATTTCTCAATCAATCCCCTAATCACTCCCCATCTTTTGATTTCTTTCCAAACCAACCCCCCAAATCACGTGCATATCTTTCTCTCTCTCATATTTTCCTTTTTCTCTCCCCCTCTCACATTTCGACAGCTCATCCTCTCTCTCTCCAATCACCCTCTCTCCTTCTTTCTCTCTCTCTCTCCATCTCTCACGCAACCAACTCATCTTCTTCTCTCTCATTTCCTTCTCTTTCCTCACAAGAGAACCCACACCACCCTCCACGAGCTCACCCCCACGCCCAGCCCCAACTCTGCCACCTCCCCTCGTCGTCGCCGCGCCGCCCTCAGCCTGACCCGCTCCCATCAACCACCATCACCTTCTCCATCACAACCGCAGCCAACCAGCCCCCCCAAACTCCTTCCGCCCGCCGCCTCCCTGAGCTCCGTCGAACTCCGACCAACCCCCTGACCTCCGCTCAGCCCATCCCCTCCATGGCCGCCGCCCCCTGAGCTCAGACCCGCGCGCGCCGCTGTCGAGAACTCCACCAGCCGCTCACCCTCTCCCATCACCGCTGCTTCGCCAAGCCTCCGACCAGTCAACCGCCGACGCCGAACCCAGCAGCTCCGCCTGCTCCTCCTCCGCCCCTCGTCGCCGCCTGCAGTCCCCCTCGACCGCCGCCTTGGCCACCGTCGCCGACGAGCCTGAACCGGTGAACTCACTGCAGAAAACTGCAGTTTGGAGCCAACTTCGCGCGCGCTTTCCGGCCAACTCCGACGTCCGTTTCCATCGATTCTTTCGCCGGTGCGTAGCCCTTCGTGTTTTCTATATTACGGTATATTTCTTTCACTTAGGCTCCTTATCTACACCTCGTTATACTCGTTCGAATATCGCACGTCGCATTAACACTCTAATTGCTATTTTAGCCATCGATTCCGCGAAACTCGTCGTAACGCTGTGCAATCACCCCGACGGCCCCCATTACAGTCCACGATATACCCAAGGCAAGATCCTTCTTGCTCAGATCTGAATACTATACTTGTTAATTGTTATAATTTATTTGCATAGTTATTTGTGACGTATTTATCTGCGTGGGTTGTTTGATGAATAATACTAGATAAATCATGAAATATGATACATAGAATTTTTAGAATATTTATGATGAGTTAAAAGAATTTATTTTAGCAGCGGAATCACTTTTGGATAATTATATTTATTAAAAAGAAATTATTTTGAGAATGGAATCATTTTAGGAAATTTATAATAATTTAAGAGGAATTATCTTAGAAAAAGAATAATTTTAGAATAATTATAAATAAATAAACGGAATTTGTTTTGGAAAAGGGATTATTTTGGAAGAATTTATTTTGCGAAAGGATTATTTTAAGTAAACAAATTTATTATTTTAGAATGTTATTTTAGAACAATTTTATGATTCAAAATTCTTAAACTTGATTATCTGATATGTCATGATGTTATTGCTTATGATTAGTTGCATTGCTTGTTATGATTGAGAATCATTAGTAGTTCATGACCTTAGTGGCTTATGTATGACGAACGAGACCTAGAGACATGTTTATATTGTTGACTTAGAAATACTAGAGATGCTAGAGTAGGCAATCTTAGTTCATGTGAGTAGATGTGATTGTGATTATTACCAGGCTCGCGCCAGTGTCTTGTTTCGGCCTGGGGTGGGTCTGAGGAGCAGTGATATTGTGGTTGTTGATTATTTCCAGGCTCGCGCCAGTGTCTTGTTTCGGCCTGGGGTGGGTCTGAGGTGAGATGATATCGAGATTATTATTTGTTTTCCAGGCTCGCGCCAGTGTCTTGTTTCGGCCTGGGGTGGGTCTGAGGAGCAGGGGTATTGAGATTGTTGATTATTTGAGATGAGTGATGTGATGGTTAGTTACATGACCTCGATTCTTGGCTAAGTATGAGTCTTGTGAGATGTAGGCCGGTTGTACTTCTTTTCATACATAGATCGGGATTAATATTTAATTATCTATAATTTGAGACATATGGTATATACATGAGGGTTTCCTTATTTGGATTATTTCGCTCGACGTACTACGTCTCGAGTTGTAGATTTTTAAGTATTAATTCCATCTATTGTATGACTGTGTTGCTTGGATGTTTTCTGATCGCTACCTGCATGATCTTGTCACCTGGTTGATTTTTGGATTCTTTTGATTATTAGTATTCCAGTTGCATGTCTCTATCGTTATTACAATCATCACATGTTCTATTTTAATTTCTGTTATCGCATTGACCACACATATGTTATTATTACTGTTTTTGTATTTGTTTCTGCCTTGGGGGATCTTGCCGTGTGTTTCACACGCTGACGTACTCCTATTTTCTGGGTGTACGTCAGATTTAGGAGACGGACAGCCTCAGTACGGGATAGTACAGGAGCCAGAGGATTTGCAGCAGTGAGGTCTTCCAGATAGATTAGAAGAACAATCTGAGGCTTGGACTTTTTTCTTTCTGTAGTAGTTGATGAGCACTAGAACTCTTTTACAGTATTTCTTTAGTTGATAATGAATTTAGTTATTTTATCAGTACTTTTATTATGGACTATGTATTTCTTATTTCCTAGTTGAACTGTTGTTGTAATAAGGGTACGTTTGACCCATATTTTATGTCTGGGATGATTTACCATTAATGATATGTCTATTTTTATTCTGGGTTGTCTTTATATTCTTGCTATGTGTGATTGGGGACCTGTGACTTCGTATTGTACTTATTTCTAGACGCTTAGCGTATTGGATTGAGAAGAAAAAAAAAAAGAAAAAAAAATGATAGTGTATATTTCTTCTCAATCTAATACGTCGCGGGCTTGTTCACGTTCCGATTTCCGGGTATTTTGGGAAGCGGGGCGTGACAAGGGCATACACTCTCCATGGAATATCGAGAATTTCATCAACAAATCCAAGCAGAATCATGAAGAAAATAGATGCTAATGCTCCATTATACTCGACAAGCCACTACATCAAAAATATGAAGTTTTATGAAGTGCATTAGCAAAGAGTCTTGGTTGTCCAGCTAAAATTCCATACAGAAAAAAAAAATATTTCACTTTACTAGAGAATTAAAATGACTTTCAATGTAACAAAAGTAGATACTACCAGTGTGATGGCGATTCTTGAGGCCAAGTGCATTAGCAAAGATTAGTGTTGGCCCAGTTTTGAGCTAAACTAAGTTTCTTTGGACCAACCCCTCTTAGTCTAAGAGATAACTGGTTTAGTGACCAATTTGGGGCTAGAAAAAATTAGGCTAGCTCTAGCCCTCTCATTTGCCAAGCAAGAAACCACAAAAAATTATGTCAGGTCCAATCTTGGCTTAATTTTACAAGGTTGCCAAACACACCCTCAATTTTTTCTTTATTACCTGGTCCAGTTTTAGAGAATTATCATACACACCTTAATTCCTAAATTCTTTCACATTTAAAATTAGTCCCTAAAGCTTTCATATTTAATTAATCCCTTAATCCTTCACATTTAAAATTGGTACATCCAAATCTCAATATTTTACAATAAATCTTGCAAATTTTTGAAGTGTTTGAGATTACGCTTTGTTATGCTTACCATCTAAATTATTAACTATGGTTAGATAATACTTAATTACGAATAGGTGAACCAAAATCAAGACCAAAATTCACTAAACATGGGCTCATAATTAATAGTCATAAGCCTAATATTGCATAATCTTTCCCCCAGTTTGTAGTCCAGTGAATTTTTTTCCATTGTTTGGGTTTGAATGGATATATAGGTGTAAGCTAACACAGTATTCAACCAGTCTCTAAGTAGAAAGACTAATATTAAGAATTGGACAACCCAAAAGACCGACTTTCATGAATTTGTGTATCTTCTTAATTTTCCTCCCCTTATAGAGGAGCTCGTGACCTACAATTATTTCATTTAGGCTATGAAATTTGTCAATTGTTAAGTTGTTCCCAATAACTTCTAGATGAACTTGGTTGTTGGATCATAACTTTCAGAAATTAACCACATATACGCATCAATTGCTTTGGGTACTAATTTGCTTCCTGTACTAACCTTTCCATAAGTACATGAGTACTGCATACTTGTTGAGACTATCAACTACATGGATGTTAAGAATCCCTAAATAAAAAAACACTGCACAGAAGATAAAACCTTATAAAAAAAAAAACACTGCACAGAATCCATAGAATAAAGAAAAGGGCAAAAGGTGAAGGCTTCTTCAACTTTTTTCTATTATACTTTTAAGAAAGGGAAAAAAAACCTTTTTTTCCACGAGCTTGAAAGATCAATTTTCTTCTTTTCTTACTTCACTTAACAAATTAATTGAAATGAAATGGAAACAGTAACAAAACCGTGAGAACCCTAAAACAATGATTAACAAAGGGGAAAAACTGGGAAAAAATTTAATAATAAAAAGATCATGGAGTTTATTAAATTAAAAAAAACATTACAAATAAGAAAAAAAATCAGTTTATCATATCATCAATCCAAATAATCCATCTAAAGGTTAACAGATGAAGGCTTTCTTCACTTTTGTCCAATTATTATAAGGAAAAAGTCCTTTTTCAAAGGACACGAAATCAATTTTCTTCTTTTCTCAATTCATTACACAAATCAAGTAAAATGAAGCAGAAAACGGTAATAAAAAACAAGATAAAACCTAAAAAATAATAAATATTAAAAAAATTAACACCATTAGAGCTCACTATTCTCTCAAAACCAAAATCATGGAGATCAAGTCGCCTAAAAAACAACAAACAATTCACCATAAGGTAAGAAAAATTGAAGGATCACTAATAAATTACCAGGAGAGCTCAATAAGAACTCCAAATGAATAAAAAAAAATTAAAAAGTTCCAAAATGAAGCGAAAAAAATCTTTTTTAAAGGAGGAAGTGAAGAAGCTATACTTAGGGCCCGTTTGGATGGACGTAACTATTAGAAGTAAGAAGTGGATCGAAGATTTAACTTAATTATGAAGTAGAAAGTAGCAGAAATAGTATTTATTTGTTTGTTTCATATATTTTTAAAAGTAGCGGAAGTAGTACTTCATCATCTTCTTTTATTTATTTGTTTGTTTGGATAGAAATTGGATATATCATTTAAGATTATCTGACCTTGGTAAATATCTAATTTAAGTGGACCCTACTTTTTCTCCACTTCCCCTCTACTTCTGAGTTTTCAAGGACGGAAAAAAAAATCTAGGAAGTAGGAGTGCCATCTAGATGCCACATCTGTATTTATGGAAGTAGCTGAAGTAGTCTTTTCGAAGAAACAAACATAATTTTTTGTTTGAAGTAGGAGAAACTTCCTCTACTTCAGTTATTTCTTTACTATTTTCGTGCAAACAAACAGGCCCTTATATCAAGTGAAATCCACCGCCCATTATTTTAGGGGTTGAAATGGACGGTGGATATTGGAGAAGCATAGGGGATTTTAGATTTTTGAGATTTTAATATTATCCCTATCTATTCACCCTCGAGATCATAAGTATGGGGGATTTCAGATTTTCGGATTTTCTGTTGTGATAAGAACCTTACAATGACAATTTTAAAAAAAGTATTAATGAAATTTATAGAGAAAAAAATGATAAATAAAGATTGAAAGTACATCAAAAACTTCTAAGTGTGCTGGTATGAGTGAGTTAGATCGGGGGATGGCAGGTGTTCGGTTTAGATTCAAGGTTGATTATAAATACCAAGATTTAATCCAATGCCATGTCAAGTTAGATCATATTTTTTCAATCCAAATTCAATTTAGACTCTTGAACCTTTTTAACTCGACAGTGTAATTCAGAAAGACTCCAGCCCAAATTTCATTGTTATCTGCAATGTTAACGCAAAGGACCTATAGAATCTCTAGGCCTAGAGTCTGCCGGTACTTGCCCAAGTGGTGCCTTCATCTCGATTAACTCACTAAATGTTGTACATTTTGACAAGACAAATGACACCTGCTGGATGACCGCCCTCACATCATCGTCATTACAATAAAGAAAATACATCTTTTCTGGAGTCACAAAGGGTAGAGTCATGCCTTCTCCCCTCACATCTTTGTCAATTACCAAATAAATTCGTTGTCCCAAAGAAAAAATGGTACGAATATAATACTTAAGACGTGGTTTGGTAGAAAGTACGAGGAAAGATACTGTGAGATGAGATGAGATGTAATGAAGTGCAAGAAAGAATATAATTTTTGTGTTTATTGTTAAGTTGGAGGAGGAGCGAGAACATGTATATGACTTTAGTTTAATTTTTATTTTCTCTCATCTGAACTAATTTGTCCCTCAAAATCGTGAGATTTTTCAGTCTCTACAACTTCTTGTTTAAATTTTACTTTCTCTCATCTCATCTCGCCTCTCCTAACCTCACCTTTCTTCCAAAAACACTCTACCAAACATATTTCGGAGAGGCTTTGGCTGGGTTCCTAGTATGACTCCTTTAACATGTTTGTTTGTGAGTGCAGACCAATCATGCCGACAGAGTAGTCCATTTCCCTTCATACCCTAGTTATCATCTCTACAATTCATTTGCTATGTAAATCTGCCATGTCGGACCTCCTAAAGGTAGATGGCAACCCCTTTTCTTGTTTTTTATTTGAGTGAAACGATGATCAACTGCTCCCCATGTTCTATTAATAAGATTTTAACAAAACAAAGTGCATCATACCAAAGTAAAAAAGAGGGGAGGGGAGGGGGGGGGGGATCTATAAAAAAAGGATAAATTTTCAAAACAATCCCTTTTGTAATTTTATTCCTAAAAACAACCCATTTCTCTCTTATTTGTAAAAACTGACCTGGTTTCAGCTTCAGCGCTGAAATCAGGTCGATTTTTATAAAAAAAAGTTTCGAAACTTCACGGGAGTTGAACTACCGTAAAGTTTAGCAGTTTTTAATTAAGCTGCTAAACTTCACGAGAGTTTAACTCCTGTGAAGTTTCACAGTTATAAAAATTTGTTTTTGAACTAAAAAACTTCATGGGAGTTGAACTCCCGTGAAGTTTATCAGCTTTTAATTAAGCTGCTGAACTTCACAGGAGTTCAACTCCCGTGAAGCTTCGGAACTTTTTTTGTAAAAACCGACCTGATTTTAGCACTGAGGCTGAAACCAAGTCGGTTTGAGCAGGTTTTCCATGAAGAAGATTTTTTTTCAGCATGTTCTATTCG
>BQKN01000375.1:134144-160665 GCA_022839385.1 Asparagus kiusianus | reverse complement strand
GTGAGTTGTCGGATAGAGAGCTATGGGCAAATATTCGTCCAGAAGACACTATGGATGTTGATTCCCGTCAAGCTCTCACAACGAAAGCTACAATCAAATAGCTTACGTACCGACAATCGAAAGCTGCAAATAGAAGACTTTTCACACAGATCGAGGAGTTACAATCTGACGACGCTTCCGACAGCAGATGAAAAATTCTATTTAGTGGCCTTCACAATTGATGGTGAGAGTTACAATTTGATGACTCTCATACCTTATGACAGGCAAAGATCAATAAGCAATGACCTTTGCAATATCATAATAGACGAGGTTACAAGTCAACAACCTCTCTTAAACGCATAGTTAATTCCTGCGTTTCTCAAATTCCAAACGCACATATTCTGTGCGTTCGCCAGCAGATACTTAACTCTGCAACGCAGAGTTAAAATCACCAAAACGCACACTTAATGTGCGTTCTTTAACAGTCTCAACTGTGCGTCCCAAATTCTCGACGCAGAGTTGAATGTACAAGTGACCTGTGCGTCTCTAATTCTAGAACGCATGCGACCCGTGCGTTTTCAACCTTTGTCAAAAGTTTAACTCTGCGTCTCAAGCCTCAAACGCAGAGTTAAGGTCCATAACGCCAGATCAGGCGTATGACTCATTCAAACACTAGTCGAACGGCTTTAAAACCGTTATCCCACGTTTTGAGGGATTTTTGCCCACTTAGGAGCAGATTTAGGGATTGGTTATACCCCTAATCCTCATATAAATAACCGATTTACTCAACTGAGTGAGGGGTTGGGTGGTGATTGGTGGATTGATCGGTTTCAGCAACAAAACCGTAGAAGGTTGAAGGAGCTGGCATCAAAAACCGCCTAAGTTCAACAAATCTCAGCAGTTCAACAACACGGAGAAGGAAATCTTTTGAAGATTATCAAATCTTAGAGAATCCCTTCATCGGCGGAGAATCAGCTTGGCTATTAACCGAATTTTCGGTTCTAACAACTCTGTTACAGAGTTTCAACTCACTCTGAGTTCTAAAACTCATTTAAGAGTTCGTGATTAACTTGCAATACAAGTTAATCATATCAAACCAGTTATTCGGTTCTCAACAACTCTCTTTAGAGTTCTCAACTCGTTTCGAGTTCTTTACACTCATCGAGAGTTCTAAACCGAATTCATCACACAAGTCAATTGTTCCAGTAAGATAGTACGGTCGGATCGTCAACGGAGAGCAAGTTCGACGCGATCAATCGAAGGAAGCACTCCATCGCTACCAAGAAGAACCCAGTCTTAAACAAAGGGGAGAATCAAATCCATTCTCTTCTCTTTTGTAATCGGAATCCAAATTGTAATCGATTTTGAGAGAATACAAATCAAATTTTCTTTCATTGTCTTTTTACTGCAAATTTCCAACAAACACCCACACTCGTTCTTTTCTGGGTCTAACTATTCACACTCCCAAACAGTAACTTTGGGGGTGTGTGAGGACTAAATTGCCCTTCAAAAAAAAATTATTGTACACTGGACATGGAGTCCGGTGGCAACAAAAGGGCATTTTTGGCAATCCAACTCCCAAAATTACTGTTTGGCAGTGGATATAGCAAACGTGTTCTTTTTTATACTGAACGCTCAAATGAATCCGCATCCGAAAGAATTCCAAATTCGATCCGACCCGTTAATCGCCCCCACTTCCTCCCGCTAAAGTATCCGTTCTCACCCGACATCTTATCCCTGCGCGTTCCCGCCCCGACCCTCTCTCTCTCTCTCATGGCTTCCACCATCGTCTCTTTCTCCTCCTTCGCTGGCCCCCGCCCCAAAACCCGAAACCCTAGCAAAAAATCCTCATCCCACCGAAACCCTAGCCCTAAACCCAATCCTAAGCCCAAATCCAAATCCAATCTCAAAACCCTAATCGGCTCCGAAGCCACCACCTACACTCGCCTTCCCCCACGAGACAGCACCGACGACCGATTCTCGCCCTCAATATCCAGCATTATCAAGCTCCACGAATCCCCCGTCCCAGCTCAAAACCTCACCGAAGATCCAATCTTTGAAGAAGAAGGCGAAGAGTCAGGGTTCGAGTGGGAGGACGAGGACGATGTTATACTAGGGTTAGGTTCAGATTCAGCTGACGAGGCCTCTGATTTGGAGGAGTTCGACGATGAAATCAAGGAGGGGGAGCTTGGAGAGGTGAAGGAGAAGGGGGTTCCTGCAATCATGAGATGCTTCGACCGAGCGAAGATATACGTCAAGGCCGGAAATGGCGGGAACGGTGTTGTGGCGTTCCGGCGGGAGAAGTATGTGCCTTATGGTGGGCCCTCTGGTGGCGATGGCGGAAAAGGGGGAGATGTTTATGTGGAGGTTGATGGCTCAATGAATTCTTTGCTACCGTTTAGGAAAAATGTGCACTTTAGGGCTTTGAGAGGATCGCACGGGCAAGGGAGAAAGCAGGCCGGAGCGAAAGGGGAGGATGTGGTGGTGAAAGTGGCACCGGGGACAGTGGTGAGGGATGCGAGGACCGGAGAGGTGTTGTTGGAGTTGATGAATGCTGGGGAGAGGGGGTTGTTGTTGCCTGGGGGAAGGGGAGGGAGAGGGAACGCTTCGTTTAAATCGGGAATGAATAAGGTCCCTAAGATCGCAGAGAATGGAGAAGAAGGTGCCGAAATGTATGGTATTGTTGTATCCCTTTTAATGCTGCTTTTGCAATTGTAAGGTCTTTAGTTTCACTAGGGGCTGTTTGTTTCGCATACAACTAGGACGCTTCGGAGCAGTTGCAGTTTTTTGTTTCACTGCGACTAATAACTGTTATTGCATCTGCAGTCTGAGAAAGCCTTTAATAGTTGCACATGGTGACTGATGCAGATTTGGTCTTAACTGCAACCATTTGAGAGTAGTTTTAAATTAGGATCTTAGTTTCATTGGGAGTGCTTAATGGTTTGGTTTGCTGCAAATTCAGAAATTGCCGTTGCATTTAAATTCAACTTGGACGTTTAAGACTAATAATGCTGTTGCAACTGTAGTTGGAGAAAGGCAGTCGGTTAGAGATTATGACTTATAAATAATTTTTCAGAAGTTGCAGCTGCAATCTTTTTGAGCAATAAAGGTGGTTCGAATTGTAACTCCAATTACAACCAAGTCCTGACAGAAGTAAATAAAAAACTTGATATCCAAAACAATACCCTGCAAATACGATTATAGATCCAAGTTGCAAAATTTTAAAATTGAACCAAACAACTGTGTCTGCATGTGACCAAAAATTATTTTGATTACAATTGTAGCAACTTCAGTAGCATACAATTGACGCTTTCATTGCAACCAACTCTCTGCAGAGAAGCATCGATACCCAAGATAAACTCCTATAACCATAACTGCAGGTGCATATTATAAAATTATATAATTGGAAAACGATTGTAACTACAAACGCTTGCTACAGTAGTTGCAATGGTAGTTGCAACTGTCACTTGTACTGCATTTACAATTGCTGCAAACTGAACGAGCCTTAGGATTTATAGCAAGCCATATCTTGTCCATGGTTTTCTTGTGCAGGAATTTGAACTAATCTAGAGGGAAATTACTTGATTTCTTGATCATACTAACTTTATTATCCTTTTATCTTTTAAGCATCATTGTTTATCTCCCAAAGATAAATTTAGTGTCTTGTCCCTTAAACGACACTCCCAAATCCTCACCATGACACTTCTAGGTAATTGAAGTCATGAATTCTCTGAAACTACTATTTCTCACACTGTTATCTTTTCTGCTGGTCAGGTGGTTGGATTTGGAGTTAAAATTGGTAGCTGATGTGGGTATAGTGGGTGCTCCAAATGCGGGAAAAAGCACCCTTTTAAGTGCCATAAGTGCTGCCGAGCCATCAATAGCAAATTACCCATTTACAACTTTACTTCCAAATCTTGGTGTGGTTTCATTGGACTTCGATGCTACAATGGTGGTAGCAGATTTGCCCGGCTTACTTGAAGGTGCGCATCGAGGCTTTGGTTTAGGCCATGAATTTCTGCGTCATACTGAAAGATGTTCTGTCCTGGTATGTGGTTTCTCATATCAGCCTTGCTTCAATGGTAATTTCTTACAATAATGATTGTGGTGTCCCTTCTTCATTTTCCTAATTCATGTTAATCTGTCCTAACGCACAAGCTGCACTCCATTTTTTTAAAGGATCGACTTCTCTAACAAATTTTTTTTCATATTATATGATATCTAGCTAGCAGCCATATTGTAACTAAGAGCTCTTTGATGATATTCATTTTAACATACAATGTTATTTATATTCTTTACCTGATAATTCAAAATTGCACCAAATATGTCATCACTACATATATAGCCATATTTGTCTGCATTCAAAGACCCTCTCTTAAACCTCCCTTTTACTAGGGGTTGTGCTTCTTAGTTCGCATGAATAAAGCCGAATGACTGACAACCTAAGTTTCTTTCTTAACCTTCATAAAGTGCCTTGAAAGTTTTGTCACAAGCTCCATCCTCACACATTCTATCCAGAACATATTCATCCAGAATTTGCCGGCAACTGAGAGTTTCATGTCATATAGGCTTCTGTAAAACTCAAATACGGCCCTCCCTGTAGCCTTTTTTTTATTGGAGATGTTGTTCATCATTAAAAGTTGAACCACTTTGATGGAAACAAGTTTTTAGTGACTTTGATGATTATGACTTGTATTTATGCTTGGGGCTGTTTGGTTGGCCAAACAAACAAGGAAAACTATTTCTTATGATAGTCTATTTTTCTTTGTTTGGTTCGCACATTAAAACTAGGAAGAAAGATGGGATGGGCTTAGGTGTCACCATCTTACTGGATGATGTGACCTATTGCTTAGTAAACCCATGTCATAGGTTTTTTGGAGGAAATGGGTGGAAAACATTTTTGATGGTTTCCTCCCCCAATTTCCTTTTCTTTGATTTCCAAGAAACCAATCAAACGGGCTATTATTCCCTGAAAGCAACTGCCCATTTTGTACATTGTTCTTTTTCATTATCTTTGTACCTGAACTCTCAAAAACTCTTCTCAACAATGCTTGTTTCTTTCCCTTGTTAAAATAGTAATAAGCACAGCTTTATAATGATAGCTATTTACAAATCCTCCATTTGCAAGTTGTAGATGTGATTTTAATCTGTGGATACTTAACTACTTTTGGGACGTCTGCTAGTTAGTTTATGTTGACTACTTTTATTCTTTTATCATTTAAAGATACGCGGTTCGGTTCATGATCTAAACTAATAGATCCTATGAAGATTTACGATACAAAGTTCAAGACTTATAGCATGGATCTCTAGTGCTTTTACAAGCTCCTGTTTGGAGGTTCTTGAACTTCCTCTTTGATCTTAATTTTTGAATTGTATATTTATTAAGTACTTACATATATCTTTTCTTGATAGATAATTGATTTAACATTTCCATAATTGTTGTTTATTTACTTATTGTTGTTACTTTTTCCCAAAAGCTAGGTGCACGTAGTTGATGGTTCAGCAATGCAGCCAGAGTATGAGTTTGATGCAGTTCGTTTGGAACTAGAACTATTTAGCCCCGGCCTGGCAGAAAAGCCCTTTATTGTTGCATATAATAAAATGGATCTTCCAGATGCATATGAAAAATGGGTTTCATTCAAGGAGCACTTAAAAACTCGTGATATTCATCCTTTTTGCATCAGCGCAATTAATAGGCAGGGAACACATGACATTGTTTGTGCTGCATATGAACTTCTGCAGAAGGAGCTGGAGAAAAAGAAGAATACTCAAGGTTATTGTTTAACATATATAGTTGGCACTATCTTAGAGTACCAAGGTTAATCTGGCTAGCGTTATGCTTCTGAGGTTTCACATTATATATGTAGGAAATAGTCTTATTGCGTGACATGTTGGAAAATTGATCTATTTCGTTTACATGCTTGCATTCGGCCATGTCAACATTTATACTATTGATATGTCACCGTCACCACTATGAACATAGTCCTTTTTTGAAGATCCATAAATATCAATCTCTAATGTAATGTGTGTTTATTGATCATGACACCTGTTTATTTTTGGTTCAGAGGGGACGGGTGAGGCAAATTTGAATCATGTGGCTGACAGCATACAGAAGCAACGAAGTGCTTCAATGAATGACTTTGAGGTCTTTCATGATAGTGATTCTAATACATGGCATGTGGTTGGAGCTGGAATTCAACGTTTTGTTCAAATGACGAATTGGCAGTATGTTCTGAGCTTCTTAATTCCTGTCCCTTCATTCTTGTATGCTGGATATAAGAGTAGCCCGTGTCTGTTTCTTATTTTAGTTGTCATTTCTTATTGTAAGCTCCATGTTTCTTTCATAAACAATTAACCCTTAGGTTAGTTATGGGAGCATTTTCCATATCTCACAGCACCAGTTATCATATAATGTTCAGTTGAATGGGGAAGGGGAAGTACAAGCAGGAACTAAGGGGATGTAGAAGCTGGGAAGCATGAGTATAAAGCAGAAAAAGGAACATGACAAAAAAGAGGATGGCTATATGACAATTCCTTGTAAAGTAGAAGCACAACAAACGTAAGTATTGATTATATACAGTGATGGAATAAGTAGGAAAAGATCAATAGACAGATTGTAAAGACTAAAGAGTACACAAGTACATGTATGGGCACGCATTCACATGCATATGTTTCTACTACATGATATACTGAGGTTTAGTGATGTAGAATTGAGCTTATGTTTTCAATTTTTTGGAATATCATGAAATCTCATTTCTAGAATCATTCATTAAAGCTTCTATACTTAGTACAAGTAACTGGCCTTTGTTACTAAAACATAATGTGCAACTCCAAATGAAAGCAAATACATATCAGAGCGTGTAATTTATTAACAGTTAACTCAGCATTAGGATTACTGGAGTTACTGTGTCATTAGTTTATAGTTTACCTTTTTAACCATAGGCATTCTTTCTAGAGCAGTATGGGCTAATGAGGCATGGGGATCTTATTGGAACTGGGACCCCAAAGGAAACTTGAGCATTTATTATTTGGACTATATTTGCCATTTATTCACAAACTTGAACACACCAAAGGTTGCAAAGTACGAATTGGGAACTTGTAGCTTCTATAGAATTTCTTATAATATGTACATGCTATTTTGGGATCAATCTAGTACGAATAAGTCTACATATTTATGATTCGTTCATTCACAGTAACATCTAATTGAATAAATTGCATGAGCAATACATAAGACCATCGTCTCATATGTAATGGAAAGTTTGTGTGTGTTTTTGAGAACCGTTTTAATCAAGAGTTTGTGTCCCAAAAGAGTGTTAAAAAAACATCCCAGATAACAGAATATATTGGAGAACTGAATAATGGATACATCTTTTGATAAGTGCTTTTCTCGCTTGAGGTGTTGAAGAGGTGTAGACACCACTATGGCTGCATGTAGAAGTGCCTGTGCTACATATTTGGAGAGAAAGCCATAAGGTTAATTAGTTTTAAAGCAAACCTTGATTTATTAAAATCAATTGACATAGAATTTCTGTAGCTGGATGTTAAATCTCATTCTATCTACTCATTTATTCATTTTCCGTTGTTGTCTGTCTGTGGATTTTTTTTTGAGAATATTCTGCATTGACATTTCATCTAAACCACTTCGTTTTACTTTAACCAGTTGAATTTGTGGAATAGGTATGCAGAATCTCTTAGAAGATTTCAACATGCTCTAGAGGCTTGTGGCGTAAACAAATCTCTTGTGAAACATGGAGTAAAAGAAGGCGATACAGTGATCATAGCTGATGTATGATTACAATTCTTTAGTGATCTCTCTCTTTGTGCATTTCCCTAGCTTTCAATTTAATTGCATCAGTTCTTTGGATGACTTAATTCATTGTATGTTGTTTTATTCTTGTTTCAATTCATTAGTATATTAAAAATTTTGTGTATGTGATTAAAAAATTACCTTTCTCTATGCCAGATGGAGATGATTTGGAACAATGCTACCGAACAATTTGGCCCATCAAGAAGAAGAAAAACTGACATCTGATTCTGTTAACTGGTCACAATTTGGGTAGAACATCATTCTTGAGGTAAGTGTAGATTGATTTTGGGAATTTGTGGCGTGGAGAATGTTTGCATATGGTATTAGTTGCAAAGTGAATCTTTACTAAACGCTCAAAAAAATTATAGTCTCCACCAAGTTTGCGGAATTTAACAAAGGGGACTAAAGTAATGAAGTGATACATGGACATAAGAGCATCCAATAAATCTGATATGGACGCTCGGGTATATTATTGTACGCAATTATGTTCATAACTGTTTGTACAATGAGCATTCAAAAAGAAATTGGGTTCAACAAAATAACTTTCAGATGTTTGTCTGAAATGAATAGTAATTTCTTTCATGTTGAAACTCCAAAATTGCAACAGAATTGTGGTATTTTACTACTTCATTACATTAATGCATGTCAGAGCAGCGGGGTAAGTGTCAAGCGTACAACTTTTTCAAGTTTTTGTCGTGGAAAAAGAACCCAAATTTGAAGGGTACTGATAATAACACTGGTGAAGGGGATTTTCTTGAAAATAAAAGTTGTGAAATGTGCACATCTATCGGCAGATAAAGAAATATGTGTCATATTCACTTGAAATTTGGAAACTTTCTATTCCATAAAATAAGATTATTTTTTCATGTTGTTATGCTTAAGATCTGGAAATTCATCGAGTCTCAAAGGATCTCACTAGTTTCTCGATGCAATTTTGATCTCGAAACCTTTGCTTGTGTTATGAAAAGTAGTAAAAGTTGCTGATGTGCAGGAAGGTCTGAATTAAATGGGAAGGGTTTTATCTGAAACTAAATAGAGGGTTTTATAAATACCCAAAATATCCTATAAAATAAAACCCCTTAGTGAACATTTTGGGCGATATTGGAAGTGGGCGGGCTTTGAAATTAAATTTCTATACGACTTGGGGTCTATAATTAAACAGCCCTTTGTTTATACCTCTTTTTAACAATATACCAAGGTATTGGGGCGCATAACGTACAGTATCAAACTACAGGGCGAACCCTAATAACTTTAGTAGATAGAAGATTAATGTTTCATGAACCAAATTTCAAATAAGACAAAGCAGAGTAACATTTGAGCCAACCTCATCTCATAATGACAACAAATATGTGCACGTTGAAGAAAGAAACACATACAAAATTAAAAATTCTCAAGAGATAAAAGAGTGTCATCGCCTCTTCTGAAACGGAAACTGAGCATCTGAAACAGCCTTCGGATTCATCAGCGTCGCATCTCTCTGTCCTAAGCAATAAATTCAACTTGCTGAGCTTCTTAGTGAAGGATTTTAGCAGTTTATTTGCCTGATTTGTTCTTACGAGCTCTTGCCTCATTGACGCATGATTCTTCTCCAAATCTGCGAGCCTCATCCTCATCTTTGCAACCTCAACTCAAGCTTCAACTCTCTGTCCTCTCTTCTCGTTGATGCGAAGTTCTCTCTTTACTCTCGGTGAAATTTCTCCGTTTCCCTACTTTGCTATCCATTCTCTAGAGATATTGGCCACGGATCAATCCGAAGAAGAGGTAATTATGGTTTCTGTTATTTGGTTTTGAAGCCTGATCCGCATACAAATATGTTAATAAATATTTGTGCAACTGAAGAAATAGGTCTCAGCTCAAAGAAGTAACTCCGAATATTTGTCTGAAATGAAATTAATATTTTCACTATAAAGCTCCAAGATTTTAACATACTTGTGACATTTAACTGCTCTATTGCATATTCTGGCATTCGAACAACTGTAGGAGCAATGTTGGACGATCTTGGACCCTCAACATTGCGATTAGGATTTATTAGGAACTTTGCTTTTTTGGTAGAATTTGATTTTATTTTATGTAATCTTTGTTTTATTGGATTCTTTAGGAATTTATTTTGAGATCATTTTGAAGCTTATAATAGCCTCAAAAGAGCCCCGAAAATTGTCATAAATAGTTGTTTTCCTCTCCTCATGCAGCAGCAATGATGCAGTCCCCCTTCAGTAGCTCTGAAATCTTCTGAACAATCATCAAAACTGCATTGCACAGAATTGAAATCTAATATCTAACAATAGAGTCATTGATTGAACCCGTCCTCCTGGTCCCCATCATTTGGTATCAGAGCCGAATGATCCACACTTACCATGTATAAAACACTACTATCTCCTCACAAAAACATGATTTCAGTTCACTTAAATTTGATACTTTAGCTTATTTTTATGTAATTGTTGAACATATGAGGAGCTTTATGATTTTGAAGACTGGATTCACAAAATGAAAGATATATTTTCTATCTATGGTAGAATTAAAAATGTATTCATGTGCTGACTATAAACTCAAGAGAGAAGCTAAAAAATGGTGGTCTAGAAATTATTCTGATTAAGTTAGCTATCCGTTCATAGAAATCTATGAAATATCTTATATAAAGGAGATATTTTTGTTAACAATATAGAAGATATTGTTTTTCTTTAAAACCCAAAGCAAAGCCAACGCGAGTGCCTCGACTCCAACTTGTTGTGGATCTGCAGTCAAAACTAGAGTTCAACCCAGAGCCGAAGTCTGAACTAAAGCCAGAGAACCAAATCAAAATATCGACTCAGAGCACGGAATTGAGCTGAAACCATAAGCAAATCATAAGCTTGATCCCAAACCAAGCCAGAGCATGAGCAAGAACTAGAGCACAAGCTAGAAACAAAGTAGAACGTAGATCTAGAACTTGAGCTCAAATCAAGTTCAGAGCTTGAATCCAAATTTGCAGTGCAGTTCAAAATACATCCAATACATAATAATTTGATAATGGGTTTGTCATTCCAGGCTCCCCTGCCACCTACTCAATATCTATTACACACACACACAAACCTGAAGATATTGCAGACCGTGAAATTACACATACTTCTGAAGATATACTGCGGTCCGTGGTAGAATATTTCCTAGTAATTTTCTCTTTTAGTTAGGATGTCTATATGATCTGATTTGAAATCTTTTTCCAGTTTAGTTAGAATTTTATTTGATCGCATCTTTTAGTTTTGTTAAGTTTTGATTTGATTAGAACTTTAATTTGTTTCCCCTTAATGATTGGGTGTCTTTTTATTCCAAAAATGAGATGTGCAGTGCCCCCATATGAGGAATAGATGTTGATGAATTAAAGTTGAGCTATGAAATTATTTGAGCATGTGAACTGCTTGATGGTGGGCATGCAGCAGATTGCCCCTTAGAATATGAAGTCCTTTGGCGTGCAAGTCCAGTTACCTGCCTAAACCTTTCTTTCTTATTTCATTGTTCTGCTGCAGCCGCCAAACAAACATACAGCCTCTTCCCCTGCCATCCTCTTCACCGTCAGCAAACCAAACAACACATGTCCCCTTCGCTTCTTTGTTTTTCTGTTTGTGTTAGCTTTTCGTGTTGGATTTATCTGAAAAAAAAAAAAAAATGCGAAAGTGTGGCTGAAGCTGCTTTCGCGTATGTACTTCTTGCTGGAATTAATAAAAGGGATTGAATTTGGATGGTAATAGCTGATAGCCTGGTACTGATGCAAGGTTACATGCTCATAAATTCTTTCGACGTACTTAAATATTGCACAGAATGTTGCGACAATGCAAAACCTGTGACCCATAATCGCACAAGCACTTTTGGTTTATATACAAATACTTTCTCATGAATCAGATTCCAAACAACACAAGACAGATAAACATGTGAGCCAATCTCATCACAAAACATTGATGAAATCAACACAAACACAAATTTTTACACACTGAGGAAGCGACGACAAGCACAAAATCTAATTTTCTCAAGAAATGGAGTGTCGCCGCCTCCTCTGAAACAGAAATCGAGCATCTGAAACAGCCTTCGGATTCATTGGCTTCACATCTCTCATCCGGAACAATGAGTTCAACTTGCTGAGCTTCTTGGTGAACGACTTCAGCAGTTTATTTGCAGGATTTGCTTTTACAAGCTCTTGCCTGATTGACACATGATCCTTCTCCAAATCTGTGAGCCTCATCCTCATTCTTGCAACCTCAAGCTTCAACTCTCTGTTCTCTCTTCTGACTGAAGCGTAGTTATCCCGCGGTGAGATTGCTCCGCTTCCTACCCCGCTCCCTGATCTTTGAGGATACTGGCCATGGATTGATCCGAAAAAGATCTGATCTTGGTTCCCGTTCATTGCATTTCGAAGCCTGATCTGCTCAAAGTACAGAACTTGTACTGCCATTTGAACAGGCAATCGTTCGTTCTGAGCAGCGTGGCTGCATGCTTCTTGAGATAGTTTCTGACAGTCGATGGTCTTGCACAACCGATATCTCTCTGATTCTTTTATGTTAGGATGAACCTGAAAGCGAAATATGTGATTAGCTTTTTTTCGTTATTTTTTCAGGATAAAATTTGATAGTCTAGTCAATTGACGACAAAAAGTTTTCGAGAAGTTATTACTTTCAAAAAGATATCAACAGCTCTGTAGAGTCCATCATTCACCGCACGGGCATGATCAGGCAGAAGCTCAACAATTGCGATAAACTTAGACGCAGTCAAGTTCGAGTCCAGAGCAATCTCCACCAGATAACTATCCAAAAGTTTCGAAACTTTCAGCATCGTGCTCTGTTTCGGTGATCTTGGGCTCCCGAACTCATAACAACCATCTCTCTCCTCATCGTCATCCTCATCATCCTCATTCAGATTCAAGAAAGTTGAAAATATCCTCGATGCAGAGTCTATATCATACAAATGGCTACTCGAACCGCTACCATTAGGCACCGCTGCAGGAATCAACAGGTCTTCAAGGATTGCTCTATCCAACTGCATCGCGATCCTCCTCTCCAAATCTCCTCTACACATCGCTGATGCAGACACTGCCACCGACGTCTTCAGGAGCCCCGAGAGAAACCCCATTGGCATGCGGCTCCTTCTCGACTGCGTTGGGATCAACCCAACTATCGCCTCCACTATCGCCCTCTGCTTCTTTGTCTCAACATTATCTGCTATATTTCTCTCAGCATAGTTCATCAGTATTCTACAGACTGTTTCTTGCTTACAGCCCTTTGTTCTCAGGGAAGAAACAACACGCTGGAAAAACTCAAGGCCTAGAATCCCTATCGACTTTTCCCAGTCATGAGGTTTCACAACAAGCGTCGTCTTGTTATGTTCCAGCTTTGATAAACCTGAAGTCAACTGCTCTTTACACACATTGCTGACAATTGCAGATACAATTCTAGTAAGCAAACCGATATCTTCGGCTACTGGAAGCAGAGATTGACAACGATGGAGGACCGAGATGGAGTTCGTGATGCTGGTGAAGACTGTCTCTTTGAGATAGGATTCAGACTGAGACTCTAAGTTTCTGTCCGAAATTTCTTCGGTCATTTGGAGGTGATGGGCTGCACAGCGAAGCGTTGCCACGTTGGCAATGGTGAGGTCGATGTTGAGGCCGTAGCAGAACTTCGCGGCGAGTTCGAAGGATTCGGGTCCTCCTGGCATATTCTGGATTGTGATTCTGGTAGGTTTTGAGTCTCTGCTTGAGTCTGATATTAGTTTTCGAATCTTTCCACTCCTTGAGACTAGGGGGAACTGCACGTGGAAATGAGTATAGGTTAGAACCAAAACATTTGCGCCTCGTTCCAGGTGAGAATGGAATGAATGTAGGAATAGAATAAAATTGATGTTGGAATTGAATGTTCATTCTCATTCTCATATTTAGATGCGATTAAAAAATTAAGTGAGAATATCTGAAGAATATATCCGAAATTTAGTTTATTATTTTTATTCTCACTTAAATGGGAACAACAATTCATTGATAACTCATTGTGAATATTAATTCTCACATTAACTAGGAATTGATGAGAAATGATAATAACATTTCTAGCATCCAAAAACACATCATAGTTGATAAGCATGAGCGAAAAGTAGGGATTGCAATTTATTTTCACCGTAGCAAACGAAACGTTGGAGTATGAAAATATAGAGGAATTCCATTGATACACTCTCTGCCACCTGGCAATTTGTTTTCTCAATTGGAATAAGATCCGATCATGGTATTTAGGAAAACATGATTTTTACAATATGCCCTCGCTTCTGTGAGAATCGCAACCACGCCAACACCCTCACTTGTTTTTTGGCAGAGTTCTCAAAAGTCATGAAATAAAGGTTTAATTGCACTTAAATACCCTATCATTTCAATTAAGTTGTACTTATATACCCTCACTTGTTTTTGGCAGAGTTCTCAAAAGTTTCACAGGGTACTCTCATTTGTTTATGGCAAGACTTTTTAACCTAAGTTTTTGAACTTGTACATACATATCGATCCTAATCGTCAAGTTTGCATAACTTAGGTTATTTAAGTTCATATTTTAAACATTTTTGCATATCTAAGTATAAAGTTTAAAAACTTCGGGGTATGTAAGTGCTGCTGAAACAAGTAAGGATACATGGGTGTAAGTTGTAAAAAACTTTGGAGCATATAAATGCTGCCAAAAACAAATGAGGCTATGTAAGTGCGAAGTAGTGAAAACTATGGAGTACTTAAATGCGATTAAGCCTAAAAATATGAGCACCAATCCCATCAGAAACTCCCGCACTGTGCCGGAGGATCTAAAGCAATGTTTTTTTTGGAGGGAGTAAATGACCAAAATGCCCCTATTTAGTCCAATCATACGGTTTAAATCACCCCCTATACTGGAGTGTTATGATAGGATTGTTACTCTAAAAATATTTGATCATGCTAACTATTTTATTTGATAGTACTTTGCTGGAACAAATATTGGAGTCAGCATTTTAAAATGGATTGAAAATTGCATAATGTAATCTAGTTTGTATGCAAGGGCATATGCAGATGGATGTTGGCCGCACATGGCACGGTACAAGATGTCCATTGACAGGGGCAAGTCTGTAAACTTCTACTGGCATGAATAGGGGTGTGCAAAGGTCGGTTCGGTTCGGTTTTTACCAAAATTTGAACAACCGAACCGAACCGTCTATAATTCAAAACCGAACCAAACTGTTGTAAGTCGGTTCGGTGCGGTTCGGTTCGGTTTGTTCGGTTCCAACTTCATCAAACTTCTTATCAAACAACAAACTATGTTAAAAAAAAAAAGATATCAACAAAGTAGGAGATTATGAAGCATTAAACACTGATATAATGATATTGTTTTTAACCCATAATGATTCGGAAAATGAGTTTAGGGTTTAAGTCTTTGACTCTTTGGGGACGGGTCGTGTAGGGTTTGAGATCAGAATGAGTAGTATTGCACTATATTCGGTCGGTTCGGGTTGAAAAGTTTTCAAACCGACCCGAACCGCCCTACTCATAAAACCAATTTTTTTGGGTCGGTTCGGATCGGTTCGGTCGGTTTTTCGGTTTGGACCGAACCATGCTCAGCCCTAGGCATGAAGAGACTGCTAAAAAACAAGGGTTAATTTTAAGAAAACCCCCTTCAACTATGAGTCTATGAAGGGCGGTTTAGAATACCCTTTTCAACTAATTTAATTCTAGAAAACGCCCTTCAATTATGAAGTTCTTGTAGATGACCCCTTCAACTTTTAAAATATAACTTATCCCCCTCTCAACTTTTCTCACTTAATCCCCAAAACTAATATAATTAAAATCTAAGGCACTATTTAGCAAAGGGTTAGTGGGAGGGTTAAGGGCTTAACCCCTCACTAACCTTCACACAATAAAGGTTCTCAGATGGTTTGTTAACCCTCTGTGATGAAACATCTGAGGAGGATAGGTTAACTGTTCCTCCTGAAGAGGCGGAATAAAGTTAGGTCTTAGCAAAGGGTAGGCAGTGGAAAAAATGTAAAGGGAGTTGATTTTAATTATCAGTTGCCGGCAGGTGGGAAGCTATATCCAAAAGCATCACTCTACTAACATAGGCATTCATACCTAGTGTGAGCCTTGCCTTTTTGTTTTGGTGATAGGTTTCTACTAGTCGTGAACACTGTGCAAAACACGACATATCATTTTTTCTCGTTATACTAATCCCAATTTTTAAACACTACAGTATTTTCAAAAAAAAATAAGCTGCTACAGTTCCGCATATGCTACAGGTTTTAAAAAAACTACAGTATTCCCGTTCGCTACAGTAATGTTTTTTCAAAAAACTACAGTTTCTCATTTCCTGCTCACTACAGTAAATGTTACTGTAGCATAAATATTAAATGTTAAGTTCTCCAATTTGTATGGAGGAGTAGATGAAGAAGAGAGCTAGGTGAACTTTGATCTAGTGAGCTCGTTCAAAGAATTTCATCTTTATTTGTACACTAGTGTGCACCCATTTTTTATTTTGGCTACATTTGTATTTAAATATAGGTTTTTGCAACATTTTTAAAATGCTAGTATCTTCCTTAGCTACAGTAATAATGCTATAATAATTTTTTTTAAACAGTTCTAGTCTTTGTTGCAACAATAATGCTACAATAATTTATTGTTGCATGAATAGTACACCTTGGATCATCCTGTTTTTCTATAGCAACAATACTACAGTAATTTACCGTAGCATTACTGTAGTATGAATAGTGAATTTTAGAGCACCATATTATTATAGAGGAATATATATATATATATATATATATATATATATATATATATATATATATATATAATTTATTTTGCTATAATATCACATGAATTTTACTATTGTAAAACAACCTAGCTACCTAGCTAAATAAATATTAATTTGGCATGTCACATATCAATACGTAATGAGTTCAAAAGTTGAATGTACTTCTAAATTTGCATTATAAAATTTTACTGCTATCTATATTTTAGCAATCTTGTATAGTATTTTGAGCAAATTGTTATTTTTGTTCTTGGATAATCAATTTCTTTTGAGATTAACGATTAATTAAAGGCCTTCCAAATTTGTTAGATCATTATCACTTTTAAATATTTAATTTCATGCTAAAATGATAATTCATATTTTTGATCTAAATTTATTTTTATTAGTCATCTCCACATTACTTAGTTAAATAATACATAAGTGAGAATATTTTTATAGTTTACGCGAATGCAAACTCTAGTTGAATTAATCTTAATGGAATAGTTGTTAGTGATCTTTCTAACTTTCAATAAGGTTAAAGTTGGTATTTTAGAAAAAAATAGAGGGATTAACCTACTAACCTTTATTTATTTTCCAAAATTTTTTTAACCCTTCATGTTAAATAACTAAATTATTTTTAACCCCTCATAAAGGGTTAACTAAGTTAAGCCCTATTCTTAATCCTTCTCTCTTAACTCTTTGTCAAATGACACCTAAAGGAATAAATGCTTTAAAATGACCATACTATCACTAAGACATTAAAGTTTTTTAACCATAGTGTTTCTTTTTTTACTTTTTTCGTTAAACTTAATTTTCATTTTAATGCCCCCCCCCCCCCCACCAAAAAATAAATAAAAACAAATGCTCTATTTTCATTGTTAGGTTCACATGCAAATATATTTTTTTCTTTTTTGAAACATTAAACTCCTTTTATTTTTTTGCTTATCCTTACTTGCAATGTTTGCAATAATTGAAACTTTTAAATTAAAAAAAAAATCAGTTTCCTAAGCAAAACCCATCGAACCAAAGTCTACTATTTCGATTGGGTTTGGTTTTTAAACTCACATGGATTTTTTTTCGACCAAGGGTTTAGTCATTGTATATTTTAAATTAATAATATTAGGCTGGTTATTTGAAAAAAGTAAAAAGATAAAGGGAGGTTTTGTGAGATACCTCATAGTTAAGGGGGGTTCAGTCATATTTTAAAGGTCGAGGGGTGTTATCTACAACACCCTCAAATTTGAAGGGGATTTTATAAAAAAAAAATAGCCGAGTGAGATTTTCTAAAACTAACCCTTTTATGGGAGCCACGGCATTCTAAATCATTGTGAATCGCATGGGGGCCACGTGGGGCTACAAGCAAAGCAGTTCGTGTTTTTTTCTTTTGCTGCACGAAGGCCCATGAACGAAGGCCCACGAAATCAGGTTTTTTCATCAGCTATATATAACATGTGAGGGGCTAGGTTTCGGGTGTGCAAGGATTTGTTTGTGGGAAATTTTTGCGGCTGCAGACAGAGGCTTCGTGCTGTGCACGAGGAGTTTTTTTGGCTTTTGTTTTTGGTTTTGAGCAGTCCCTTTATTGAGGGTTTTGTGCAGTCTTTTGTGAGAGATATTTGTGAGGGATTTGAGAGTTTGTTTGAGGGTTTAGTTTGAGAGTAATTGTAAACCCTAGTTGTATTCTCTCCTTCTATTAGTAGATCTCCCCCCTCCTTGTCCCGTGGACGTAGGCAATTTGTCGAACCACGTAAAAATTGGTTGTACTGCTTTTGTGAGATTTGTAATAGCTTTTTAGGTTCCCTCGACGCGCAGTCCTAGAGCTGACGAGAGGAAGAGCTAATATCCTACTTTGATAGGATATAAGCTTCAGATTCTTGTTCCCTTTGAGAAACAAGAATTCTTATTGCGACCTGACTCTCTTGTTGTGCTGTCGAAGTGCTGCCGAAATTTTCGCTGCGCGCAACAAGTGGTATCAGAGCATACCGTTTGTACAACAATCATTGCAATTGTTTATTTTACATTAAGTACTGTAGCAACTACAATTTTCTAAACTATGTAGTGACAACTGAAGATTTACACGGATTTGGTTGTAAGTCTTAGTTTTCTCATATTGTAGACTTAATTAATTATACCTCTAATTGCATCGTGTAACATAAATTTGGAAAATATGAAGCCCAAGTATACTACATATGTTGGTGCTAATTGTCAAATTCTAAAATCGAATCGAACCATTGCAATTGTATGCAACTGATTTGCATATAACTGATGCTTGCATTGCAATTACAATTGCGGCGATATTAACAATCCCTGGACTAGATATAGATTATTACTTAGCATTTGAATGGATTGCATTGAAAGAATTGGCTGTACCTTATGAAGTGCAAAGTGGGTGCTTCCTACTTCAACAGTGAGATCACTTGATACATCAGTGAGAGGCCTGAAAAAAAAAAAGATTACATAGAGGAAAATTAAGCAAAGAAGTTGTAAATTATGAATTAAAAAAGTTAACGAATTAACACTGAATGTTGTTTATATTAACATCCATACAATGTTTTAGGATACATGAAAACTGAAAATCTTCATGTAAAAAAAGTGAAGAGATGAGTTGGTTACCAGTCGTTGACTTGCCGAGTGCTCGAGCTTTGTCTGAATGTTCTCTTCCCTGAAACGCTTTGCTTTAATTCAGTGACTGTTGAAACACCCATCTTTGTATTTCTCTGAATTCTGTTCTCTTTGTGTGAGAGAGAGAGAGAGAGAGAGAGAGAGAGAGAGAGAGGTTTATGGATCTGGAGTGGGATTAGACTGCTAGGGAGAGAATAATGCGGATTTTATCGGAAGAGAAAAAGTTGTTGCTTATAACAGTTAGGCACTTGATTGCTAAGCAAGGGATTTGTGGCTGATTACTCTAGTACTACCCTTTTTTTCTATAGCCGAAAGGGATTGAAGTGTGATCAGAGAGTACATGAGCTCCTCCTTTATGCTAATAGCCCCTTGCAATTTTTAAACTCGTTACGTTGTACATGTATTCATACCTAAGATATGATTTAATGTAGACTACATATTTTAGAGGGAAGTGAAAATTTTAGAGAGAAGTGAAAATTTTGTTCCTATTATATCCCATATTGTTTGTTGAGAGTTTTTCAGAAAAGAAGGATGGCGCATATGTTATGGGAGTCATTCAAATATATAATTAAAACTCTTCTTTGTTGTTTTTGCTTATAATGTAAATAAAGTAATATAATTTTTCTGCCTTGCACTATTCTTGTTTTAGATTTTTAATGAAGCGATAGTGGGATTGGAATTCTTTGATTTTTAACTTTTTTTTTTCTCAAAGAATCTCTTGAAGTTTTATTTGTACTTTAAGTGAGATGTTTAATTTACTGGATGTTATCAAACATGATCAACTAGTGGAACACTGGGAATCGTTGATGACCATTCATGTCAAGGATGCTCAAAATACCATCAAGATTATGTATCCTTGAGAGACGCCCATTAAGGATAGCCTGTAAGCAACAAAATCCCATCAAGATTATGTATCATTGACAGGCGCCAATCAAGGATAGCCCATCAGCAAGTAGGCTGTTGGATTGTATTGAGTACAATAAAAAGGTTGTCATTCTTAATTTAAGAATCGTTAGGGTTGTCTAGTTTGTTGCAAAAATAAATTGTGGTAAATATTGCATGCAACATTTGTTGTAGGAAATCAACTTCAAATTTATCATTTGGGTATCTGCTATTATATTGTAGGAAATGTATTTTCAATGCAAATTCAATGTTGGGTTTGAAAGCAATTCGTGCAAAGTTGGGTGTAGATGATTTTCTAAAAAAAGAAAATTTTGGATTTAACAAGATTAATTTTGATTTGGTTGAATTATTTTTATTTTTTTATTTCTTTTTTTAAAGTTTGTAGCTTTTCCTCCCTTCAAATTTGTGGTAACAGTTGTTGCAAGCTTTTTCATCCAAAATACAAGTCCATTTACTTTTCCTATTTACGAAGTTGCGAACGAAACAATGTATTTACAAATAATTCGATTGTTCTATTTACATTTGCAATACTATTTCCATCCAACCGAGTAGCCCCAAATTAAGCTCGTAATTTTCCTGATATGACCCTAAATGTGGACAAATTGAGGATCGATGCAGTAAATAAGCCATCAAATTAGATGAATCTCATCATACACTAAGTACTACTACTCATGCAATAACATACTCGCAGGACAACTCAAAGTAAAAGATTATATGAATATATTGAAAAATAAGACGTTATTTTATACAGAAACATAAGGGCTGTATATGCAGCTAATACTTAATAAATAAGTTGATGGTATGTGCGTAATGTTATTTTAATAAAAAGGGAAGGAAAAAAAAGGAAGACCCAGTGCTGGCATTCTTCCACTTAAAAGCGGTTGTTTGAGATTAGTGGGTGGAATATGGAGCCTCCATTAAATCTAATTGATTACCAATTGATATATGTGTACCAATCGCAGGAATCCCATGGGTTCTGTAGTGCTTTTTGTAGCACCCTTCACTCATGATTCCTAACTGACCTAGTTTTGTGACACTTAGGTTTTAAAAAGATAACCCCCCCTTAACTTCCAAAACGTACAAAACCCCCCATTAGGTTTTTTGGATTTTTAGAAAACTTCTTTTGCTTCAAATATTTTCAAAGGACCCCCCTAATGACCTCAGTTTGGGGGTTTTACCCCCCTAACAAAAGGTAAATAGGAGTTCTGTGACATTTAGAAAGTTACGCATTGTCTTAGGGGCTGTTTGGATTGGTTTTTTGGATGGGTAAAAGAGGGAAAAGCTGTCAAAAATGTCGGTTTTTTGGCAGCTTTCCCACAAAATCGCCTCTTATAGAGGCGATTTTGGGGGAAAGCTGTCAAAAAACTGACATTTTTGATAGCTTTCCCCCCTTTTACCCATTCAAAAACTAGAACCAAACGGGGCATTAGCATTTGTGATTCATTTAGAGGGAGCAGAATCAACGTATTTTTAATAGACTAGTAGCAGTTTAACCATAAATCATGTAGAATCCAGTTAAACTTGCAGAATTTTGGTGGACACATCTTAGCAGGAAATTGTAATTTTGCGTTCTTGTTGTATATCGATCTTATCTAGTTATTTCCATGTAACCTTTTACATTCTCCTCTTTTATATTTATAATAATAAAAGTTGAGCTAGGTTACTGGTAATAAAATCCAATACTATCAATTTAAATTTGAAAAATATGAACCGAAAAAAAAAAATTTGCTTCTAGATAATTTATGTATGCTGGATCACATCCATCTGTTTGAAATTTTTATTTTGGATTTTAATTTTTAAATTTAGATACTACTAGTACCAGTTTAGTTTAACTCAATAACTCGTTGATACATGATTGAAAATACATTGAAATTCTTTAAAATTTGTTTCTATATAACGCACGTATAGTAGATCGTATCACCGGTTTGGATTTTTATTTGGAGTTCTAACGTTTAAATTTGCGTTTAAATTTGGGTTGATAGCATCTACATGTTGGGTACTACTAGTTATAGCTTAGTTCAATTCTTATAATACTATGGGCTTAATTAGGCCTCCTTTTTCTTAAAAGAAGAAAAGCCAACGATAATCCGATAAATTAGATTCCCTTTATCGCTCATCTTAGAGAGAAGCAATAGATGCTTTCATGAGTCATGATGGATGCGCACTGAGTAAATGATTACTTTTCTGACTATATGACTCATATTTGGTTGTTAAGTTTCATCCTTTTTTTTTCTCCTCCCCAGCGTGGGCTTGGTGGGGGACTTTCAAATCAAGGGTTAATTTCGTGGTGCCAATTATTTGAGTGATAAGACTCAAATAATAAAAATCTAGTTGGTAACTTGGTAGTTGGAAAAAATTTCAAGGAAAAAATGTGTCCAGGCCTCAAAAGTGGGAACTTCGTGTGACTAATCCCCTTGTACTTTGTCCTACGTGGAATAGCCCCAAAAAGTGAGCTTTAATGTTTTAAGCCCCCTCCACGTCAGCATTATACTAAAAGCAGAATGTATTTTAAAAAAAAACCGAAACTACCCTTTTCTTTCTTCCCCAGACAAGGCCTAGTCCCGAACAACAGAAGTCACTTCTCATTAATGCGATATGATGAAAAAAATAAAGGGAAATTTCCCCTTTTTTTACTCCATCATGAGCAATAACTATTTAGTTCTCCATTACTCCTCCCCAGACCAAAATTCTCTCCATTACTCTCTCCATTACTCTTACCATCCATTCAAAATGGCTGAAAAAGACATCATCTGCATTGTCTCTTCGCGGTATAAAGCGGTATTCTTGAAGATTAAATCTTCAACCACCATCTTAGATCTCAACTTTGATGTGGCAGAGAGGTTAGATCTTCCATATGAGTCATTAATTTTGGCATACGAAGATGAAACAGTTGGAAGCTTAAAATTTCCAATTGAGAACGATGGCGATTTGACATCTATGGTGGAGCATTGCCAAAATCTTGGACTGAAAGAGGTTCGCATGCAAGCTTTTAAAGAAGGAGATGGTTCTTCGAATAAACAAGAAAACGAGCAAGTCCGACAAGACATGTAGGTTAACTATAAAATCAATTAACTTTAGTTCTAATCGTCTTCTTGTTAGGTCTATGCTAGGTTTAACTGCACTTCAGTTCTAATTCGATTATGTTAGTTGTAATCTTGGTTCTGTTAGTTCTAATTCGATCGTATCTTATGTTAGTTGTAATCTCGTCTTCTGTTAGTTGTAATCTGCATAGTCCCGAACAACAGTTCTAATTCGATCGTATCTTATTGTTAAACAGTTCTTTGTTATGCTCCATACGTTAGTTCTAATGGTTTCTTTGTCAGTTCTAATCCCTATTTTGTTAGTTCTACTAGATTTATTGCTAGTTCTACTCTAGTTCCATACGCTGCAAGCGCTGCAAAGGTTGTTAGTTCTGATCTATGTCTTGTTAGTCCTAATAGTTATATTGTTAGTCCTAATTGTTATATTGTTAGTCATAACTGTTATATTGTTAGTTCTAGTCTATGTCTTGTTAGTCCTAATGGTTATATTATTAGTTCTAATAGCTATTATGTCAGTTCTAATCTATGCACTGTTAGCTCTAATGGTTTTCTTGTTAGTTCTTGCTAGTTCTAATTGATTCTAACTGCAAGCAGTTGTCGTTTTTGCTTTTTAGCTTTTGGTATTATCTGTTGATACTTCTACTATTTGTGTAGTTTATGATAAATTATGTTCTTAATATTTGTAACGCTTCCAGCAATTTGAACTCAAAAAGTGTAGACTGTGGCCCGTCGGCGTTGTGGACCACAAGTGTTCCAGATAAGAATCTCAATAACAATCCTTCCGGAGATGATGTCATGACGATTGATGACATGATTAGCAGATCAGAGAGGATTCCTGCTTGGTGGCACACAACCTTAACCGGTGAGGGACAACGATTTGAAAGTACAAAGGAGTTAAGATTGACCTTGCTATACTACTCCATGGTAAAAAAATTCGAATACGAGTTTGGGAAGAATGAACCGAAGCGTATTCGAGTGTTTTGTCGGTTTAAGGAAGCCAAAAATTGCCCGTGGATGTTATTTGCCTCTCCACCGAAAAATGATAATAGACTTGAAATCAAAAGGTTCGTGGACAATCACAGTTGTGGGCAGCATGGAAATAATGCAGGTCAATCTAGAGCCTCTAGGCAATTCATTGCTACCCAATTACAACCCACGTTAAAGGTACGACCGGATATACGACCTATTGACGTTCAAAAGGAGTTTCTAAGCTCGTATGGGATTAGGGTCGATTATAGTAAGATTTGGTGGGGGTAAAGAAAGAGCACAAGAGAAATTATATGGTGATGCCCATGAGTCCTACGATCAATTACGATGGTAAATAGAAGATGATATCTAACAATAGACAAACTAATTTCATTTATATGACGTTGTTTATACTAATCTTGCAATGTTGGTATTAACGCTTAATCTTCAATTTTCTAGGTATGTAGAAGAGGTAAAGAAGACAAATACAGGTAGCTATATTCATGTTGAACAATATGAGGGGAGGTTTACAAGGATTTTCATCTGCTACGCCGCCTGCATAAATGGTTTTTTACACGGATGTAGACCACTCTTATTTCTGGATGGTACCTTTCTGAAAGATCGATTCAAAGGTATACTCCTAAGCGCCGTAGCATATGATGGAAATCAGGGGATATTTCCATTGGCATATTGTATATGCGATCAGGAAAATAACGTTAACTGGAAGTGGTTCTTACAAGGTTAGTTCTATCCCTAGCCATGTTAGTTCTATTGCAGGTTATGATAGTTCTAGCTCTTTCCTTGTTAACTCTAATTCCTGTATGGTAACCACAACTCTTTGTAGGTTTGTGGTCTATTCTCTATGAAAGGCCAGATCCATACAACCCTCCACACAAGTGGAGTGATAATTTCAGATGCGGATAAGGGGATCAGAGAAGCAGTTAGAGAATTTTTCCCAGATTCTATACACTCTCGATGTGTGTTACATCTAGTTGAGAACTTCAGGACAAAGTTGAAGGATTTGGGATTCAAATCAAAAGATACTCAGATCTTGGGTAATCTATTACAATCTGCCCGTTACAAATATACTAGAGCAGAATGGAACGATTATATGGACGACATTAGACTGGTTGACGAAAGAGCTTACAATATTGTGATGAACTACGCTCCAGAAAACTGGGCCAATGCGTTTTTCCCTGGAGTTAGGTAAGTTATAAGCTATTTCATTACTTATCTATTATAAGCCGCTTGACGAATTTCCTATTATGTTTCAGATATGGTTATGTTACATCAAACGTTGCAAAGTCATTCAACAAATGGATACAGAGGTTAGGCTACTACGGATACTTTAACTGGTAGAGCACATGCGTAAACAGATTATGGTTCGCAGCAATGAGCGACGAGTCATGGCTGAAAGCTGGAATCAATTTCTTTGCCCCAAAGCTAACTTGCTCTCAAAGAGAACACGGAAAATGGCCGTCCATTGGAGGTTCGTCAGTCCCACACATGATTATTTGAGGTACAATCCCATAGATCTTGTCAAGTGGATCTAGACAATAAAACATGCACTTGCCGTGGGTGGGATGTAACCCGTGTCCCTTGCAAACATACATGCGCATCCATTATGTTTATGAAAAGGGATGTCTACCAGTTCTGTGACTGGTTTATGACTGTTGAAGCCTTTAAAAAAAGCTACGAGCCAATACTCTACCCTATCCCTGACTATGAGAAGCACATCGTGCCAAGGGATGAGATACAGATCCTACCTCCACTTACAAGAAAAAGGAAAGGGAGAAATAAAACCAGAAGTATCAACAACAGAACTGTTTACACGCGGCCAGTAAAATGTTCTCGATGTCATATGGAATGTCATAACCGTAAAACATGTAATGAATCTATAGCTGACTAAGTGTTTGATATGTTGAAGTGTTTTCGTCCAAGTATGCAACAAATATTTCATTTTTTACCGATTGAATGTTTTTTCTTGTTAATCGGGAACTAACACCAAATAAAAATTTGTAAGTAACAAAACAACTATCATATTAGGCCTAACACGCACAAAGAATAGAACTAACATCTCAGTTATCGAGGCACTCTCATTAGAACTAATCGATTTAAATAGATTAGAAATAACACACCATCGTCTATAACGAACGCTGGAGGGGCTAGGAGTAATAAGCAAAAGAATAGAACTAACATGGTGTATATTAGAACTAACACGCTACAGAATAGAACTAACATGATGTAGATCAGAACTAACATGCTACAGAATAGAACTAACATGGTGTAGACCAGAACTAACACGCTACAGAATAGAACTAACATGGTGTAGATTAGAACTAACACGCTACAGAATAGAACTAACATGGTGTATATTAGAACTAACACGCTACATAATAGAACTAACGTAGTGTATATTAGAACTATAACGGCATAAAATAGAACTAACATGGTATAATTTAGAACTA
>BQKN01000375.1:124114-134134 GCA_022839385.1 Asparagus kiusianus | reverse complement strand
AACTATAACGGCATAAAATAGAACTAACATGGTATAATTTAGAACTAACTGTTATAAAATAGAACTAACTTGGTATAAATTAGAACTAACTTGACATAAAATAGAACTAATATGGTTAAAATTAGAACTAACGTGGTATAAATTAGAACTATAACTTGGTATAAAATAGAACTAATGTTGTATACTTTGTATAAATTAGAACTAACTTGGTATAAAATAGAAATAACGTGATATAAAATAGAACTAAAGTGGTACAAAATTAGAACTAATGTGCTGCGACAGAACTAACATGGTGTAGATCAGAACTAACACGCTACAAAATAGAACTAACATGGTGTATATTAGAACTAACACGCTATAAAATAGAACTAACATGATGTAGATCAGAACTAACACGCTACAGAACAGAACTAACATGGTATAGATTTGAACTAACACGCTACAAAATAGAACTAACATGGTGTAGATTAGAACTAACACGCTACAGAATAGAACTAACATGATGTATATTAGAACTATAACACTACAAAATAGAACTAACATGGTGTATATTAGAACTATAATGACATAAAATAGAACTAATATGGTATAATTTAGAACTAGTTGTTATAAAATAGAACTAACTTGGTGTAGATTAAAACTATAACGGTATAAAATAGAACTAACATGGTATAATTTAGAACTAACTGTTATAAAATAGAACTAATTTGGTATAAATTAGAACTAACTTGAGATAAATTAGAACTAATGTGGTTAAAATTAGAACTAACGTGGTATAAATTAGAACTATAACTTGGTGTAAAATAGAACTAACGTTGTATAAAATAGAACTATAACGTGGTATAAAATAGAACTATAACGTGGTATAAATTAGAACTAACTTGGTATAAATTATAACTAACTTGGTATAAATTACAACTAACTTGATATAAATTAGATATAACGTGGTATAAATTAGAATTAACGTGGTATAAATTAGAACTATAACTTGGTATAAAATAGAACTAACTTGGTATAAATTAGAACTAACGTGGTTAAAAATAGAACTAAATTGGTATAAAATAGAAATAACGTGATATAAAATAGAACTAAAGTGGTACAAAATCAGAACTAATGTGCTGCGATAGAACTAACATGGTGTAGATCAGAACTAACACGCTACAGAATAGAACTAACATGGTATATATTAGAACTAACACGCTACAGAATAGAACTAACATGGTTTATATTAGAACTAACACGCTACAGAATAGAACTAACATAGAGTAGATTAGAACTAACACGCTACAGAATAGAACTAACATGGTGTAAATTAGAACTAACACGCTACAGAATAGAACTAACATGGTATAGATTAGAACTAACACCATAGAGAATAGAACTAACATGGTGTAGATTAGAACTAACACGTTATATATAGAACTAACATGGTGTAGATTAGAACTAATACGCTACAGAATAGAACTAACATGGTGTATATTAGAACAAACACCATATAAATTAGAACTAATATGTTACAAAATAGAACTAAATGGTGAGGACTAGTACTAACACAACATTAGTTAAACTAATATATAAGAATAACACGACATCTTTGTATTTGGGTTAAGATTTTTAGCAAACTGTTTTCTGGATAAGCAATATTTAACAAGAACTAACTGGGCGGGGGGTTGCAATACGCAATGATGTCAGGCCCTCATTTGTTGCTACCCTCGCTGGATCGGTTTCGGTCTAAGAAACCCTTTTTGCTATCACTCGCCTTCCTTTTTGAAGGTCCTGGCTTACTGCGCTTTGAGGAAGGAGAATTGGATTCTGCTGAGCCACTGTGGGAGACGGTGGGGTTTAAAGGGAGAGGAACATTACCGGTGGGGAGAGACCTCGGAGAATTAGCACCCCCGACCCCTTGGTTACGTAGAAACAACTGCCATTGGTCTCTCTCGACCGTCATGTGTTTGCCATCCCAACTAACCTCAATTAACTCGGGGTCGGTCCTAAAGGGCTGCGCACGCTAGGGCCCTAAGTTAAGTCGTGTTGATCCCTGAGCCCTCTCTAAATTTCCCCCGCATTGGACCTGCGTGATGGCGTATCCTTCTTTAATGTTACCGTCCAACGGAGAGATGTAACGGAACCCAAGCCTCTTAGGGATTTCTGATAAATCCTTAACCTCAAGTAGAACTCTGCAGCCTTTGAAGTTAGAATGTGTTATGATGTCCCTGGAGCACATGACACATTCACTGATACCAATGAGCAGAGATTGTAAAAATTCAAAATTCCAGAGGTGGTATGGGAGATTGAATAGGCGAATCCATACTAGAAAGGGTTGAGGCAACGTTGTTAGCCTCAGATCCTCCCTCAAATGGTGGAATCTGCCCTTAAATGTGATCGACCGAGTTCAATAGCTTGGGCAAGAACTTCATCGGATGGAAACTACACCATGAAGCTGTGCCCTACCGCCTCCTTGATTTGATGGGGCCATGTCCTAAGATTGAAGCGGTAGGCCAGCATCTCTCGGAGCTCCTGCACAGATGGACGACCTCTATCAAGATTGAAGATGGCGTAAGAAGAAAGATGTCGTATGGTGCTGGAGGTGTTGGCTGGGACGGTAAGCATCCTCGGAGGGGCATGAGTGGTAATTCCATGATGACAATCTCGAGAGTTATGCCCTGTCTCATGGCAGTGTACACAAAAAGGATCCCCAACCATTTGTGAGGGTATACGATGAAAATAGATGACGCTGGTTTTTAGTTTTTAGCAGGAGGAGGGGTTTGCAGAGGTGCCTTCGCTGGGGGCAGTAGAAGAATGGTGTTGTCCGTACTATCAATGGAAGTTCGTATTAAGTTATTTAAGTTAATTAATTTATTAGAACTGACTTAGGAACACGCGAATATATGATGTCATATGTTAGTGTGATGGAACCGTCGCTTCGAAAAAAGCGAGCAGCTGGAGTGAGAAGATAACTTGGCAAATAAATAAAAAAATTAGAACTAGCTACGAGATAGAACTAACGAGCATCACTAGAACTAGCTCTCAATTAGATCTAACACAACATGCCATTGTAGCTAAAACGTACTCTTTTAGAACCAACATGAAGTTAGAACTAATTAATTAACAATCATTTTCAATTAATTAAATATACATACATTATTATATTTGTATGAACATATCATTCATCACTGTACACGGTTTCTTCTTTATGTCTTTGTTCATAACCAGCCAGTAATAATTGTGCACCAAGTCTTGCTCGCATAGCTTCAGGGATATCGTTCGGAAGATTAACCAGCAATGTTGATCGTCCTTCAATTATGGCTTTTATATAGAGGTAGATGAACACAACATAGTCAAATCTGCAACATAGAAGTCTAAATTAGAGATTTTCATCATATCTAATACTAACACAAATTAACACAATATAGACATCGGAACTAATCGTCCTCTTTGTTGCTCGCATTTGATGGCTTGATATCTAAATATTTTGCGCACATTTTTCTCAATAAAATCAGCATGATGGGCATCTAAGTAGTTTATGATTTTATTAACAGGCTCCCTGCAAGCTTCGTGCCCAGCGGAACTGTAATGCTTGACGACTTTATCTTTTAAATCAACTTTTACAAGATGCCAATGATCGTGCCTGACCAAAGGGATCAAGAGATGCTCTAGACGGAATGCGGTATATTTTTCAATGAATGACAAAAATAGCTTGTAATTGTTCGTCTCGAGGCCATAGAGTGAGTGCTGCAAACAAATCATGTTTGAGTTGAAATTAAAACTAACATGAGCTTAGTACTAACAAACACGCCATAAAGTAGAAGTGACATGCTACAAAACATATCTAACATTATGCAGATTAAAACTAACACGGAATAAACTAGAACTGACATGAACTATGACAGAACTAACATGATCTCGATTAGAACTAACAGCATATCAATTAGAACTAATATCATTCTCATTAGAACTAACACGCTACAGAATAGAACTAACGCTGGAAGGGCTAGACATAACACTGAATTATTTAGGACTAACACGTTAAAAAATAGAACTAACATGTTACAGATTAGAACTAACGTGGTTAAAATTAGAACTAACGTGGTATAAATTAGAACTAATTGGTATAAATTAAAACTAGTGTGGTTAAAATTAGAACTAACTTGTTATAATTAGAATTAACTTGGTATAAATTAGAACTAATATGGTTAAAATCAGAACCAACTTGTTATAAAATAGAATTAACTTGGTAGTATAAATTAGAACTAACATGATATAAATTAGAACTAACTTGGTATAAATTAGAACTAATGTGGTTAAAATTAGAACCAACTTGTTATAAAATAGAACTAACTTGGTATAAATTAGAACTAATGTGTTTAAAATTAGAACCAACTTGTCATAAAATAGAATTAACTTGGTATAAATTAGAACTATTGTGGTTAAAATTAGAACTAACTTGTTATAAAATAGAATTAACTTAGTAGTATAAATTAGAACTAATATGGTATAAATTAGAACTAACATGGTGTAAATTAGAACTAACTTAGTGTAAAATAGAACTAACTTGGTATAAATTAGAACTAACATGGTATAAAATAGAACTAATATGGTATAATATAGAAATAACTTTGTATAAATTACATCTAACTTGGTATAAATTAGATATAACGTGGTATAAAATAGAACTAACGTTGTATAGAATAGAACTAACATGGTATAAAATAGTTTTGTGACGTGATATAATATAGAACTAACGCTGGAAAAGTTAGAACTAACACCATACTAATTAGAACTAATACGCTACAAAATAGATCTAACATCGTGAAGTTTAGAACTAACACGTCATAAACTAGAACTAACATGAACTGCGACAGAACTAACATGATATAGATTAGAACTAATAAGATATGAATTAGAACTAACTCGCTACAGAATAGAACTAACATTGTACAGAATAGAACTAACATGATACAGAATAGAACTAACATTGTGTAGATTAGAACTAACATTGTACAGAATAGAACTAACATGGTACAAAATAAAACTAACATTGTGTAGATTATAACTAACATGGTAGAGAATAGAACTAACATGGTACAGAATAGAACTAACATGTCATAGACTAGAACTAACATGAACTGTGACAGAACTAACTTTGTGCAGATTAGAACTTACACGCCATCAGTTAAAACTGACAATGCTTAAATTAGAACTAACATGACTTATGGTAGGTCTAAATTGATACTAACTAGAACTAACGTGACTCATGGTATAGCTAGCATGGATAACATAAGATCTAACATGTATTTCAATCAAAACTAACACAGTGAAATTAGGAATAGCATGATCTTACAAGAAAGAACACTGATACGATTCAATATCCTTTGTCATATGCCTCTTGGTTAAGCGTGTCCAATATTGCTTCTTCAATCTGTAATTGTTATGAAACATTAAAATTCAATTTAAACAAGATAATTTCAATTATTAAGCAAGTATAATCTAATCTTGTCATCAAGGCGGCCACCACGAAGCAAATATAACAACTCTTCTCTATTAATACTGCTGTTGGATGTTACTATAACATTATATCTCCTGGTATAAATTAGAACTAACATGAATTAGAACTAATATGTGAAGAATTAGCATATAAATAGTCAACTGAAACTTACCTGTGAATCTTCTGAGAGCAAAATTTGGTTAGGCTCTCAATTTGAGCTTTGTCGAGTCTGTCTGCTACTGGAGATGGTAACCTTAAATTATGTAGAAAAGCACATGTGCTATCTATTATGCGCAAGTTAAACAATGTAGGGTTTGGAAGATCTTTATTCAGCTCTCCCAATAGAGCTACCTCTTCATCTGTCATTGGCTTTAAACTCAACGCATCCCAAGTGGGGATTTGATTACCGGGGTAAAATTGAGTAACTTTGTCAACTAGTTTTACTTTTGGTTCAGGACTTTCAAGTATATCTATTTCAATTTTTTCCTTTTTCTTTCTTTTGCCTTCAATATATAGGGTCCTCTTCCATTTAGATCTCCTGCTTACCCTTCTTGCCTGTGGTCTACCCTTTGCTTCCACATTGCTCGTTAGAACTTCTACAAGTTTGTCCACATCATGTTTAATATTCATAAGATCCTCTTCCCTATCCACATGTTCCTCCTCTATATATACATTATCCTCAACCTTACTATCTACATTCGCGTTAACCGTACTATCTACATTCTCCCCTTCTCTATCAACATGCTCCTCCAACTTATCTGTATTCTCCTCCTTCTTATCTACAATATCCTCCTCCTTATCTACACCATCAACAGGATCCTCATCAAAACCTTTGTTATCTACAATAAAATTTTCATGTTCAATGTGCTCCTCTTCCTTACCTACACTATCCTCAGCCTTACTATCTACAGTCGGGTTAACCTTACTATATACCCCCTCCCCTAGAGAAGTAACAAGCTCCTCTTCTATTGCCTCATCGTTAGCAGGAAGCTTCACATCCTCTTCAACAATCTTATGTACATGTTCTTGCATGGTGGGCTCTTCCTTATATGAACTGCTTGTTTTGGGCTTCTGTTCCTCTTGAGCTTCCCTTCGCTTCTTCCTAATTTCATTTGCAATTTTCTGTTTGATATTTGCCTTAAGCACCACCGGATCTATAACCTCATCATGTCTTCCAAAATTTTCAATTATCCTGTTTAGCCTGTTGATCTCAATCATGAATTCTTTACAATATTTACTCTTGGTCTGCTTTGTAGCAATAAGTAGTCGCTTGAAAAATTTAGCAGAATTTCTCCAAAATGTGAGTTGCTGCTCAATGGGAAGAACATTGATCTCCTCTTCCTCGTCAAAAGCAACGTCAATATGCTTTGCCATGATCTATTATTGATACGACTTAACATAATTAGGATATTGTTTGCAGTTAGTGTGAAATGAGTACGACTTAACATAACAGGATACTTACGTAGCCTATTGAGAAGTTCTTAGTAGTTTCTTCCTAGATGGCCTTCCTCTTTGCCTGACGCTTTTGATGAAGAACTTCACCCCTCTGTACAGCGGGAACTTCACCCCTCTGTGCAGCGGGAACTTCACCCCTCTGTGAAGCGGGAAGTGCATGAACATGACCTGGAGAAGCAACCTCCGCAATAGGCCTATGGACAAAAGATATTGACACTGACTTAGCCTTTGTCGTAATTGTCCCCATTCTCATAGATGGGACTTTCGCCTCCTCTGGTGCCCAATTTGTCATTGGAGGTCTGGAGGTGCCTACGAGGGCATATTTCTTTATGCTAGTCATCTCGTAGTACCAAAGCTGTAGCAAATATATTTAGCATTAATAATTAATATTAGACTAGACCAAACCAAAGACATAAATTAGAACAAACATAAACTATGTTAGAACCCCATGAGCCCAGGTAGAACTAACATGTTCTATGATAGAACTAACATGGGTGCAGATAGAGCTAACATGGTATATCTTAAAACTAACACGTGCAGATTAGAACTCACACGACACAAATTAGAACTAACAAAATATGCAACAGAACTAACATGGTGTAGATTAGAACTAACATGGTATACATCAGAACTAATATAGAATAAGTTAGAACTAACAAGGCATAGGTATGAACTAGAATGAATCAAGATAAGTATAATATGGAACTTACACACAATAGTGTTATGCAACCTGGGACATATGTGACCCTTTGCTTCTTCTTTCCCTCCAAAGCAACTCCAATGCCCCTGATAATTTCATCATAAAAGAACTTGACCCATGCAACAGAATTGACCCTCTCAATGCTATCCAGGTACCTGAGTAAGGGTCTAGGGATACCTTCCCCGGCTCTGGGACTCCATATCATAGAGCATTGGTACATGATTTGTAACAAAACAAAATCCTGGATATCCCGCTTTGTTGTAGATTCAACTAGCCGTTCCAGTAGCCCTTCAAAGTGTTTATGTTGGGTGGTTTCTGCTTTTTTTAACTTCTTACCTTCTTCAGAAATAAAAAGATTAGCGAAGTATTCCACCCATATTCTGCTTCCTGAGTCCCGATTGTTACTTATAACTTCCCCATAAATTAGGAAATGAGTATGGTTATGGACCCATTGCAAACCAAAACAAACACTTTTCATACACCCACCTTTTGAATCAGGTATAGAAAATGTGTTATTATCTCTGTCAAAAAAGCTCAGCAGCAGCTCAAGTGTGGGCCGATCAGGCGCAGGAGCCCCAAATAATATATAGTGCTGAAATATAGAACCGCAGTATGCATCCCTATGCCACTACAAATCTTCGGGGCAATACGCTTCATGAATTCCCAATAGGCCCCTATATTGGCGGTTAACCTTAGTGATTCTCCTGCACCTGATAGAGCAACTTTTTCCCTACAAATGGATTTCGAATTTGTAAGTTCAATAAGACCTATGAACTCATATTAGACCTAACACTAACGGGAACAAAATAGAGCTAACACGCATGTTCAATAGAACTAACATTGGACTCAAACTAGAACTAACATTGGTCTCAAACTAGAACTAACATTGGACTCAAAGTAGAACTAACATTGGACTCCAACTAGAACTAACAATATTGGGGTAAAACCTAACCATTGCCGTTGTCGAATACTGAATAACATAACACTTACTATTTTTTTGAGGGGGGTTTGTTGGTACGACCAGCCATTACAGTTCTCTTTTTCTGGGCTCAACATTATATTGCCTCCTTTTGCATTTCGATTAGGGTTTGCGTAGCTTCCTCCGCACTGCCAACCGCAGATGAACCGTCGTTGCCCTTTGACTGGGCTCGATGAACGACCTCATAGTCGTTACTGGATCCTTCCCTGGACAACATATTTCCGGCGAAAACCCTAGAACTGTTGAAATCTGTACAGCAATTAGAAAGATGAAGAGTTTTTGAGGGTCCAAGGTAGAAGAGAGAGAAAGAGAGGGAATGTACCTGAAAAGGAATGGGGCGCATTAACCGCGCTCTGTACCATTACAGGGACAAGATCGTAACTTCCGCTGGGCTTTTACTGCAAAAATACACTTCGGGGCCTCGTCACAAATACTATGCGTATTTGGGGCTTATACACATGGGGCAAAGTACAAGGGAGCTAGTCACACGAAGTTCCCACTTTTGGGGCCTGGACACATTTTTCCCAAATTTCAAAGCTATTCTATTTATTATGAAATTTAATTATTTTTTTTTTTTTTACATTGAACATTACAAGAGGGAGCATAACTTGCAAATGTAAGGTAATCTATAGGTGGATTAAAAAAAACCCAACGTTCTTATATAAGACTAGGTTTTATGTACGTACAATGCACGTGATTAAATATATTTAGTTTATTTCTTTACTAATTAAATTTTTTTCATCAGTTCCACTTTGATGTTTTTGCTTACTTATATCTCTAAACTTTAGCATTGTGATTATTTATTTTTTTGATGTTCGTTTAAATGAGTTACACCCAATTTAATTTTTTATTGATTATTGAATTGACATGAAATAAATGTAATCCAAAACATTATCATGTTATTGTGACCGACATGAAACAAAGTTTGACCTACGAAAGTATATTGTTGTAGACGTGAAAACACTTCAAAAAATAGCGTTCTAAAAAGGAAGATGAATAATTAAAGCTAATAAGACAAAATGATTTGTTAAAAATGGACTAAAATGACACAAAAGAGAATGTGGAGTTTATTCCTAATCTTTGGTAGTCTTAAAAAAACCATAAACTAAAGATTAATGGTAACTCTAGTACACTTTTATATTATATATGAAAGCATCCACATAGGCATATAAAAATACTAAAAAAAGTTTATAAAAATCCCTTCTAAGGGTTCCTAATTTACTAAAAAATAAACTATTCTATAAAATATTTAAAAAAATAGTGTCTTTCATTCCTTCCATTTCATATTTTATTGATACATGATCAATATTTTTCCATCTTTATCTTTTTCGATAAAATTAGACTATTTTAGTTGCTGAAAAAGTATAGTAAACACCTTAAATTAGAATTTCTATATATATA
>BQKN01000375.1:75955-101349 GCA_022839385.1 Asparagus kiusianus | reverse complement strand
ATACGGTGAATTAGACTTTTGGTCTGGTTGTGCTACTTCGTTCTTCTTTGGTTGTCATCAAATGTATAGTTGTCTCGAACATCCTACTATCCACTCGCCCCTTGTTTCCTAAGTTAGCTTCGTTGTGACAAAGTTTGGGTGTAAATACTTATATGGCTTCTTAGACTTTGGGCATCGGTTAGGATCACGAAGGAAACTCATTGACGAAGGTATGATTTGATCCTTTATCTAAATTTTAGATATGATATTTAAATTTCTTTCTCTGTGCAACTCTGTGTAGGCATCTAAAAATGTCTATAGGTTCCCGCATGCAGCTCGAGACGAAGAGGAGGCGATAAACGTCATCATCCAAATCGAGAAGGTTTATCCGAGTGGCCCGCACGCTTATCGGCCACAAAAACGGTAAACCAAGTGACACGTGCGCTCATTGGTCACCTCCATGTGGTCCGCGCACTCATCAGCTAGCTCCAAGTGGCGCGTGTGCTCAACGGCCACCGCCAAGTGACCCACACGCTTATCGGCCACCAGAATGGCAAACCAAGTCGCCCGTGCGCTCACCGGCCACCTCCATGTGGCCCGCGCACTTGTCAACCAGCTCCAAGTGGCCCGTGTGCTCATCGGCCACCGTCAAGTGGCCCGCACGCTCATCGGCCACCAGAATGGCAAACCAAGTGGCCCGTGCGCTCACCGGCCACCTCCATGTGACTCGTGCACTCATCAGCCAGCTCCAAGTGGTCCGCACGCTCATCTGCCACCAAAACGACAAAACGACTGGCCCGTGTGCTCACCAGCCACCTCCATGTAGCCCACACACTCATCAGCCAGCTCTAAGTGGTCCGCACACTCATCGGCTATCGAAACGACGAACCAAGTGGCATGCAAGCCCGTCGGCCACCGTCAAGTGACCCGCGCGTTCACGAAACGCATGAAGCGAATCAGTGAAGCATACAAGTCAACAAAATAACGAAATACACATAGAAGGACGAAACATGTCCAGACCGAACAAACCAAGAAAGCCCCTGGCGGCCGAGTCGCGTCAAAACGACTCGGCCAGGCTAGTGGCTCGGCCAAGGCTGAGCCACCAAATGGTGGTTCGCGCCTGAACCAAACCGGTTCGGTTCGTTTTGTACCTGGTTCGGCCAGTTTTGAGCTAAAAACACGTTTTGACGGTTTTCGACAAGTTTTCACGGGATTTCTTCTGTTCCAGAGGTTCCTAACTGACTAGATATTATCTCTAAACATGGTTACACGGTTGTCAACTAAGAATAAGGCCAAATCCATCGTTCTTATTCGAAAATCCCCCAACCAAAGCCTATAAATACAGGCCCAGGGGCTCATTTCATAGGGCTGACATCAAGAGGGCGAAGTGCTACCAAATTGGAGAGTGGAGCATGAATTTCAGAGGGTTAACAGATATTGGCTTAGGTTCCTCAACAAAAAAGAGAGAGAGAGTTCGAGAGATCTGAGACCTATTTCCCCCCATTCCTCTAGATTTAAGCTTGGTCTTAATCCCGAGAAGAGTCGTAATCTTGTTTGGTCGGGATTACCACTTCTGCGACTACTTTCTTCGTGAAGTAGAAGCTTTGATTATCAATCTGTCAACAGGATCTGATCCGTGATGATCGATGGATATCAACGTCCCCGGCACAGGTAAAGTTTCCATGCAAACAATAGGCGATAAACATCTATTGTGTGTTATTCGAAGATTGTAATTTTTCATTTTCATTGTTTAAGGAGATCTTATAAAAAGATCAATTTTTTTATTTGAGTTTGTTATAACGACTGAAGTTATAATAGATTCGATGACAATGAAAACAACAATTTCTGACCCAAATACGCTGGCGACCATAGTGGGAGCCAACAGCTTTGCTGCCAAAGATGTCATGCCGCAACCATGGATCCGGATCCCGGTTGACGAAGAGGTCCAGTATGAGTTCGACCAACTAAAATTAGAGGAGTATCTATCGTCATCGTCCTCCAGATCTTCTACCCCTCACAAACGTAGGAAGATTAAGGCCCCCGTTGCTGCTGCAATCATGCATTACAACGCCCCTCTGGCTTCCAACGAGGCCGGATCTGCAGATCTAGACTCCTCTTCAATCAAGGAGATAGCTGTTGGAGGCGCGTCCACTTTATCGAAGAGAGCTCGCCAAAGTCAGCGCCAACACCTCACGCGCCAATTCACCAAAGCTTTGGAGTCGATAGACGGGATCCGTTATGAGGCAGATCTGAAATTCAAGGAGCATTGAGCGCCTCAATAGCAAACAAATGACCTCCCCTCCAAGCCAACAATGAATGGATGGGTCCGCATCAAAAGGACGCGTTCAACCCTCGAAGAGCGGATCCAGAAACGTCGTGCGTTACTTGCGCATGCATGGATTCTTGTGTAAGAAGCACAGAAGATGAAGCAGGAAGAGGTGGTCAAGAAGCCACCAAAACTTCGCCAAGTCTTAAAGCCAAAATCCGAAACGATGTTGAAAAAAGTTGAACAACGCTCGGAACTCGTGAACCACCCATGGCTGGCTCGGCCCAAACCGAGCCACCAAATGGTGGCTCACGCCTGAACCAAACCGGTTCGATTTGTTTTGTACCTGGTTCACCTCCTACAGTCTCGTTTAAGCCTCCGATAGTCCATGTTCATGTCCCGACGAATCACACACCTCTGATAGAGCCCCACGGCAATGTGGACTTGTCCCGATTCAAGATGATGATGGAGGATCGCTTGGGTCCTTTGCACGAGGATCGAGGCAAAGTTTTGATCGAAGAACGCTTGGGTCCAGTAACTGAACTCCGGGCAACTACTTGAGCTGGGGGTTGTACACGTCCTCGCAACAAGTCAGAGCCTTTCTATAATGGGAAACTTCTATAACTATCCCCTTAGACTACGAGTCATTGTTCAAGATCCCGTTGAGGTTCTACGCTCACGAAAGCATGGCTCCAAACGTGTGACTCTTGAGAACGCCAACAAGACAGTAAGCCCTCAGAAGGAAAAGTGTTCGTCAGAGGATAACATTATACCTAAAAAGTCGTGCCAACACGTAATAGATTGCTCCGGTCATCATGCCAATGAGTTGTACTATCAGACTGGGGGTACGAACATATCTTGAAATAGAGATACTCGGGAGATAGACTTTTATTATCCGTGCGCTAAATTTATCAGGGTAGTATTATCAGCGTGTAACTGCCCCAAGATCGCTCCATAGAGGGCCTTGGTATTCTAAAGCTTTCCTATGAAGCATCGAATACTAAGCCAAGATGTTTCTGCAAGAAATGATTAGTCGTTCAAGATGAAGAACTTCCAAAAGTCACAATTAACTTGGCTGATAGAGGAAAGTCAACTCGACCTTCTAGTTCTGACCCGCTCATATCGCATCGTCTAACCCGATTGCGATCGGGAACCATTAGACAAAGGGATTACTAGAGAATGCAGAGGGGATTATCCTCGGATGATGAAACATCAGATGCCAATTCTGTAATCGCTTCTAACAATATGGTATCTAGCTCAGGATAATCCCACAACGTACTTATGATCAACACCGAGCAAATGGCCAAAATCATCGAGGATACTTTGGCTAAACAAAAAAAGAATTTCAAGTTCGAATTGAAAATGACCATGATGCGGATGAAGGAAGAGCATGACCAACAGATCCAAGCCTTGTTGAATCCAATCGTCACAACAATGTTAGCCAAGCAGCTAGCGATTCAGATATAGATGAACACCTTAATGATGATAGCCCTCCCGTTGACCAGAACACTGGGGGTGGCCCTACTAAAAATAACGATGCTCGGGATGGTCCCACCGAAGATGACAATGCCGGGGGTGGCCGCTTTGTTCCTCTCAAAAATCGTCCAAAGCATGATACAAACGAGGACGAAAAGATGAAGGACCTCGAGAACAAAATCAACGCTCTGATGTCTGCTCGAGAGATGAAGAAGACCGGTATTTTATATCCTTACCCAAGAGAGTGGGAGTCGATCCCGTACCCAGCGAAGTTCAACCTGATCAACTTCACACCGTTCGACGGAAAAGGCTCACCCACCTAATATCTGATCTACTTCAAGTCCCACTTGGGCATGATTTCCGATAATGAATCCTTAATGGTTCGGTCATTCGTGGGCACCCTTCGTAGGGTTGCCTTTGATTGGTATCGTCGTCTCAAGCCTGGAAGCGTCAATAACTGGGACGATATGGAAAGCTCATTCCTCGGCAAATTCTTTGATGATGACACTAAGGTATCAATTAGGACACTCTTTGAGGAGAAACAGGAAGACAAAAAGATGGTCAATGACTTCATCAAGCACTTCCAAAATAAGGCGATAAATTATCAAAATCCGGTCACAGAGGACTTCATCCTCCAAACCTATCATAACAACCTATCCATCGATATTTTGGAAGTTATAGGAGTAGCACCGTCTAACACTTAGAAAGAGTTGAAGGTACACTGAGAGCAGGCCGAACGCTTTCTTAGAAGGAAGAAAGCCGAGAGAAGCTAACCAACGGCTAATCCTTCGAACTCAAACCTCACCTCCTGTGGTAAAGGAAAGGTACCTGTAGCAGTTATTGATGTTTATCAGACATTATAGCAGCAATCCCGGAGACAGCAAAAGAATTCGGATCCGAGACTCCAAAAAGAGTACTCCTTCAAGGATGAAGACGTTCCAGCCATTTTCGAGTTCCTCCTTGAAAACAACAGGATCAAGCTACCATCTATCACGAATCAAGAGGAAGATGATAACACTTCGGATCTAAAGTACTGTGCATACCACAACAGGATCCTTCATCCCACCAAGGTTTGCTTCGCTCTTAAAAATTGCATCCGAACACTGGTTGAAGCTGGCGCCATAACGCTAAATTAAGCCTAATGAACACTCCGAAGAGTATACAAGTATAAACTGCTTCTCAATCCTGTAACCGGTATATGAGGTTAAATTGCTCCCTGATACTCCAATAGGTATATGAGTCTAGACTGTTTCCTACCTTTGACGGGAAGTTCCTAGAGAATTTTTATACATAATATTCTTAAGGATAACCCGGTCATGTAACTGAGTATAATATTAGACCCAGTTTCGTGAAGAAAGCTAGGGGTGGATGATTCTTGTAATGAGAAGTTTCCGAAAGAATTCTGTATAGTGTATTCTTAGGGATAACTCGATCACTACAAGAAGGTGATGAATAAGAAACTCTCACTCAAACTCCTGCTACGTCTGTGCACTCAACAATCCCATTGCTAGAGTCTGGACATAGTATTCAGAATTTTAATCTCCTGGTTATTGACAATTGTCAAACCCCTCCGTGTTAAGTATTTGTTACTTAACACTAGGAACCCCCTTTGAGTAATTTGTACGAATCAACACTCCCACTGAAATTTGTACTCCCACTCTCACTGTTCACTTGGTCAAACCTTCCTATAGTTAGGACTATAACCAAAATCCCCTCTCGATTCCTTCAATGAATGAGAGGTCCACAAATTGAGCGATCAAACCTATAAAAGTTAGGATTATCTCAAAACTCCTCACTCGGTCAAACCTTCCTACAGTTAGGACCACAATCAAAGTCCCCTCTCGATTCCTTCCATGAACAAGAGATCTATTTTCAAATTGAGTGATTAAACCTATAAAAGTTAGGATTGTCTCAAACCCTCAAACCTATAAAAGTTAGGACTAAAGTTGAAATTTTATTTTTAAATCAGGTAACCAATCCTATAAAAGTTAGAGTTATCTGAATCTATTCAATTCTCGAAGTGGAGATCCCACTCTTAGTTTTACTTGTCCGGATTCTCAAAGTGGAGATCCCACTTAGAGTTTCCTTTGCAACTAAAAATAGAATATAAAATTCTTCCTTTCTAATATCGGGTACGTCTTTACGTCAAGAGAAGACACCACCTTTTCAACTCTCATAATCCGTGCCTTATATGTACAGGGAATTTTATCCTGAATCCTAAGTAGGGATAAGTCAATGCCTAACACGTATTGTCGGTTTAGTCTTTCACCAATTGAAGAAGACATCAGAATCCAAGTCTAGGGAATTTTATCCCGAAGTCTAAGAAGGGATAATTCAGCGCCTAACATGTATTGTCGGTTAGTCTTTGACCATAAAAAAGAATAAAATCTCACATATTCGACATTGTGATAGGTAGTTATTAATAACACCATAATCCGTGCCTAACACGTACAGGGAATTTTATCCCGAATCCTAAGTAGGGATAAGTCAACGCCTAACACGCGTTGTCGGTTTAGTTTTTTGCCGATTGAAGAAGACACCAGAATCCAAGTCTGGGGAATTTTATCTCGAAGCCTAAGAAGGGATAAGTCAGCGCCTAACACGCATTGCTGGTTAGTCTTTGATCGTAAAAATAAAAAAATCTCACATATTCGACATTGTGGCAGGTAGTTATTAATAACAGCATAATCTGTGCCTAACATGTATGGGAAATTTTATCCTGAATCCTAAGTAGGGATAAGTCAATGCCTAACACGCGTTGCCGGTTTAGTCTTTCACCGATTGAAGAAGACACCAGAATCCAAGTCTGGGAAATTTTATCCTGAAGCCTAAGAAAGGATAAGTCAGCGCCTAACACGCGTTGCCGGTTAGTCTTTGACCATAAAAAAGGACAACAACCCACATATTTGATATTATGGCAGGTAGTTATTAATAACATCATAATCCGTGCCTAACACGTACGGGGAATTTTATCCTGAATCCTAAGTTGGGATAAGTCAACGCCTAACACGCGTTGCCGGTTTAGTTTTTTAACGATTAAAGAAGATACTAGAATCCAAGTCTGGAGAATTTTATCCTAAAGCCTAAGAAGGAGTAAGTTAGCGTCTAACACGCGTGGTCGGGTAGTCTATTCCCGTGAGAAAGACGAAGTCTACGTATTCAATATCGTAACACTAAAAGAGTTAACTCTTTTAGCATAACATTACATGCAGAATGGACTTAAACAATTCACATGCTAGCCCGACTCAAACGATAGTCGGTAAAGGCATCAAACCAGTTGATGGCTGAGGGTTTGCCAAAAATCTTATAAATATGAGAGTCATTGACGCGTCAGCCCCATTAGTTGGTCTCGTGACTTGAGTATCTAATAACTTCAGAATAAGAGTCATACATGCAGATGAATCAGCTTTAACAGTTGGTCCTATAGCCCTAACTATTGGGACCACCATGCTCCAATGCCTTAAGAGCTTAAACTGTGTTGACTCCATCAAACGTACGAGTATAAACTGTGTTAATACCATTCAACATGCTACAGTAAAGGTCGATGCCAGTCAATGCATCAGCAATCTTGCCAAAATAAGGCAAAGGATGATTCTAGGGAATTTGATCGCATTCAGATATGAATTACTGACGAAGATGATCAGTTTAAATTTAACTTAATGGCACGAGCTATGTTCAGAAACTTACGCATCAGCTTCGGTTCAAGATTTCGACAAATGGTCAGACGATAAACGCAACGCTAGAGGAATTTCAGCTATTCGTCAAAATATTAAATAGACTAAAAATCAAAGAAGTCAAGAATTGAAGCCAACTATAGGTCCTTTGACACCGACTGAAGGTGGGGCCTATCACATCCAAAGTATTTTAAACTCCTCTATAAAGAAATAAGGCTAAAACACTTTGGAGGGGGTATCTGTAGGCGTCTAAAAATAACAAAATAACGAAATGCACGTAGAAGGACGAAACAAGTCCAGACCGAACAAACCAAGAAAGCCTCTGGTGGCCGAGTCGCGTCAAAACGACTCGGCCAGGCTGGTGGCTCAGCGACCAAGCCAACATTTGGTGGTTCGCACCTGAACCAAACCGGTTCAGTTTATTTTACACCCGGTTCGGCCAGTTTTGAGTTAAAAATGTGTTTTGATGGTTTTCGATAAGTTTTCACGAGATTTCTTCTATTCCAGAGGTTCCTAACTACCTAGATATCATCTCTAAATGTGATTACACAGTTGTCAACTAAGGATAAGGTCAAATCCATCGTTCTTATCCGAAAACCCCCAACCGAAGCCTATAAATACAGGCCTAGGGGCTCATTTCACAGGACGGACATCAAGAGGGTGAAGTGCTGGCAAATTGGAGAGTGAAGCACGAATTTCAGAGGGTTAACAGATCTTGGCGAGGTTCCTCAATAATAAAAGAGAGAGTTCGAGAGATCTAAGACCTATTTCCTCTCGTTCCTCCGGATTTACGCTTGGTCTTAATCCCGAGAAGAGTCATAATCTCGCTTGGTCGAGATTACCACTTCTGCGAATACTTCCTTCGTGAAGTAGGAGCTTTGATTATCAATCTGTTAACCGGATCTGATCTACAGCAATCCACGGATATCAACGTCCCGGTACAAGCAAAGTTCTCACGCAAACAATAGGCGATAAACATCTATTGTGTATTGTTTGAAGAAATTGTCATCTTTTATTTTTATTGTTTAAGGAGATCTTATAAAAAGATCAACTTTTTTATTTGAGTTTGTTATAACGACTGAAGTTGTAATAGATTCGATGATAATAAAAACAGCAATTTCTGACCCAAACACTCCGACGCAATGTTTTCCTTTGCATATCCACACTTTTACTACGACGGAAATTCGCTTCCACCGGAAGTCAAGCTCGTATACCGCTTAGAAACCATTTTTGTCTCTGTCTGAGGATCAAACTCCGACGACGACTCATGCCCTTTCTCGCATAAATTTTGTATTTCTGTGGTTAGATTCTCTGTGCGTATGTGAATGTTCTTGATTAATAGATTTCAAATAACGTTAGCTACGATATTTTTCTACAATGTCTGCTTCTACATATCTAAATACATTAATCAAGAAAAGTACTAAAAAATAACATTAGTTATGATATTTTTCTACAATGTCTTTTTCTACAATATCTGTTTCTGCATATCTAAATCTATTAATCAAGAAAAGTACTGATAAATAACATTAGCTATGATATTTTTCTATAATGTCTGTTTCTACATATCCAAATCTGTTTCTATAGTGTATGTTTCTTTATTTTTCATTTCAAATAACATTAGCTATGATATTTTCATATGTGAATGTTTTTAGCATTAGCTATGACATTAGCAATGATGTCAATTACGCTAGGGGTTGGAGTTAGTTTCATACGGCTTAATTAGGCTTAATTAGCATTGGGCATCGATTTTCATCATATATGTTCTTATTGTATATGCCGGGGTGTATAACCCCTGGTTATTCTCTACGCAATGTCTACTCCTAAAAATCAGGTGTAAATACTTATATCACTCAATTTTCTTTCCAGTCTCAAGTTTGGTATTGCACCTGCGGATATTCTGTCAACATGCATATAATCTAGAAGCCTGTATAATTGTGGGCCGACTTTATAGGGCTTTATAATCTAGAAGCCCGTATAATTGTTGAACTTCCGTGAAGTTTCGCAATTTTTTCAAAAACCGACCTGGTTTCAGCGCCAGGATTGAAACCAGGTCGGTTTTTGAAATTAAGTGCAAAATAGGTCGACTTTTGGGATTAAATGTTGAAAGGGGTTGGTTTTAAAAATTTGTCCTTACTTTACTTCTTCCTCTCTTCCTATTACAAGCAACCCAAAATTGCACAAACTACCTTAAATCTTCATAATTTTATAAACTAAACCCTAAAATTTATAGAAAACTCCTTCAAACTTTATAAATTTACAAATTAAACAACTATAAACTTTTAAAAAAATGAATCTCAAAATAATTATTTTGGATATTGGGTCTTAATGGTGAGAAATTTACAAATAACTCCTCCACGATTACCATATTTACATCCAAAGTCAAACTTTACAATAAATTACATAAAAATTATTTTTTTGAATGGGAACATGTGCAACGCACGTGCACTATACTAATAAATTTAAAGAGGGATCGATGTCGTTTGTACATTAAAATTGAAGAGGGTCAAATAATAGGATTCCGTTCAAAACTTCAAACTTCTCTTAAAGAAACAACCATAAATGACAATAAGAAAAATATATACATGCATACAATAATAAAAATATGTATATATTCACTCAATACACTAGTAACATAATTTAGATTTTTTTCCTTATTGTTGATGCAATCCTCACTTTAGTGTAGTAACAACTCGCTTATTTTTAAACTATTTTATTTTCACAACAACGTGAGTTTCAGCAACATCCAATCAAACATATATCTTAAAATATCCAATCAAACATGTATTTTAAAATATAGATAGACTTACAATAACATGAAATTCTTCTAATTAAGTACAAACAAAACTCTCCCATACTCATCCTGTTCAAACTACTGCCTAATTGGTCTCACATTTTTTGATACTTCGCCGAATGATTTAACAAGTTTCGATCCTCACACTAATTATTTGTGACTATGCTTGATACTAGTAGAACATTGTTCATACAATATCTCTTGTTTGAATAATAACAAACTCTCATTTACTACCAATATATTTCATGAGATGATGTATTTCAGGTATAAATATGTACGAGCAAGATATGATTCGAAACGATGCAAAAATCAACACGAACATTGATTTCAGCCTTAGAACCATTGATAGTCAAGAGACAATCGTCGATGACCAGCATCTCATTGATGGTTACATGAGCCAGTTGGAGAAAAATAGAAATAATAATTGTCACCGTTGATAGTCTACAGTGACCCATCGATGGTCATAGGGAATCATTGATGGTTACAGGAGATAATTGAAGAAATTCAAAAACCAGAATCAACATGATCAATGGCTATAGTTGAACTATCAATGATCGCCAAGGGATCATCGATGGTCGTAATCCACCATCGATGGTTTATGATAAAACTTTGTAGTTTTCAAGATCTAGTCTCAGTCGTTCATCGACCTGTTTAACCTCCTATTTACATTTAAATTGGGGCATCTCTTTCCTATCCTATCAATGTCTATTAAGGAGAGTTGGAGATCATAATTAACAACAAAGTTTAAGGAAGAAAATACACAAAAGGATAGATCTTTGTTCTAGGATTTGAAAGAAATTTAATCAAATAATTGAGCTTCGTTCAGCTTCTTCTCAGCATGCTTCTTATCGAAGTTTGATTCAGCAAGAAAGAGTGCTATACTCTCACCACTTCTTCATAGATCTTCATCTTCATCGATTTGAAGAACGGTTTAATTAAAAACTGTAAGATTATTCTTTTTACGCTTTAATCATTTTGGTTGGTTATATTTCATACTTGTGAGTTTGACAGCATACTCAAGCAAATAATTGAGGGTTGTGCTAGCTAAGTCTAGGTTTCTTCTGGTCATTGTGAAGAGTTAGGTTAAACGATTAATTTTTAATAGATTTCAGAGTGCAGTCTTTGAAGCTTACTAAATTGGGTTGTGATTCAGGTGAACTGTGGTCATAGTGAGGAAGACTCTTCGTGAGAAGGAAGAATGTGTATAGAATTTTGATCCGAACTACTAGAAACATATTGTGTATTCCTGTGTTAGTTTACTTTTTATTTTTCGCTTATTATATTTCATCTGTATTTTTTGAGTCTTGTCAAAAAAAACTATAGCAATTCTATTCATCCCCTCTCTAGGTTTGCATCCCAGTTATAACAAGTAGTATCAGAGCCTCGTTATCCATATTTAGGTATTACAACCTAGAGTAGAGATATCAAGCCTTTACACCGCTTCAGCCTTTCTTTACCACCGCTTCAGCCTTTCTTGAAGGACACACTATTAACCGTCTCCCACTTTTTAATTGCACCAATTACACATATTAGAAAGCACACATGAAAGTCATTTTATTATCTACTGATTTTGATATTTGGGAATATGTCAAACATGGATATCATAATCCTACTGAGGATAAAGGAGGGGTCGTTACCAAAATTCATATGGATAAATGAACCCCTCAACACACACAAAAAAATTACTCTTATAGTTGGAAAGCTATGGATGTTTTATATTGCTCTCTTCTTGCTGAAGAGTTTAACCAAGTATCTAATTGTACCACAACTGTAGAAAATCTAGAAGACACTGGAAGTCAGTCATGAAGGAACTTCGTAGGTAAAGGAGACCAAACTTATTAGTGAGCAAGTATGAATATTTCAAGATTAAGACCTCTGAGAGCGTACATGGCATGTTCACGTGATTCTCCAATATTGTGAACAAATCAAAAGCCTTAGGGAAGGAGCATAAAAATAAGAAGCTGTGCAGAAAGATACTATATTCTCTATCTCAGGATTGGAAACCCAAGGCAATGGCTATCGAAGAGCTTCGGAATTATTCTAATCTATCTCATGATGATATTGTAGGCAATCTCATTACATACGAAGTCTGACTGAAAAAGAGAGAAAATATCTTAGAAGAAAATTCGAAGAAGAAGTCATTGGCCTTAAGATCAAAGAAAGAAAAATCCTAATCAAAGAAGAAGAAGGAGACAAGCTCGAGTTCTAAAGATGAGGATGACTAATCTGCTTTTGTAGTAAAAGAACTCAAGTCTTTTCTTAAATCAAAGAAAGGATATAAATATCTTCAGAAAAGATGAAATCAGTTCACTAAATAGGTAAATAATAATTCCTCAAGTGATTCTGAAACTAAAATCATTTGTCATCATCGTGGGAACCAAGGTTACTACAAGAATCGATGCCATCTAAATAAAAAGAAAAAGAAGATAGAGGGTAAGAGTCTTAAAGTCATAACCTAGGATTTGATAGATGAGGATGAATTTGAAGTTGAGCCAACTGAAGATGACAAACAGATGCACAAGTATCTCATGGGAAGAAATGCATCGACTTTAGATTCATATCAAGGTAACTCAAATGACTATGTTGGTAAGTATTCAGACAAAAAGGTATATCATTCTTATGATGATGTTTATTCTAAGTATAAAGAGTGTGAACGTGGGGGGGGGGGGGGGCCCACCATGTGAATGAAGGACGCGGTTCCGCGTGAGAATTCATTTCCATGTGAACTAATAATCCAAGGCCCACCCGAATACATCAATTATATATATGCCTAGTTCTTTTTTTAGGGTTTCGTGCAAAGGAATTGGTTTTTATTTTCTTCGGCTAGGTTGTGCGAAGGAGGTGTGCAGGTGATTTTGTTTTGTGGCTGCAGTAGAAAATTGCAACAGGAGAAAAGTAGAAGGCAGATGCAAAAGAAAAGCAGATGTTTTCTTCTTTTAGGGTTTTGTGCATCCTTTTTTTGAGAGAGATAATTGTGTGAGAGGTTTGAGAGTTTGTGTGAGGGTTTAGATTAAGTGATTGTAAACCCTAGTTGTATTCTCTTCCTCTAGTAGTAAATCTCCCCCTTCTTGCCCCGTGGACGTAGGCAATTTGTCGAACCACGTAAAATTGGTTGTCTCGCTATTTGTGTGATTTTTAATAGCTTTTAGGTTCCCTCGACAGGTCAGTCCAAGAACTGATGAGAGGAAGAGCTGATATCTTACTTGGTTAAGATATTTTGCTTAAGGTTCTTGTTTCCTTTGTGAAACAGGAATTCCTATTGCGACCTGACTCTCTTGTTGTGCTGCCAAAATTTTCGCTACGCGCAATAAGTGGTATCAGAGCCTAAATTTCAGATCTAGGGCTTTTTTTGGAATTAGGTGGAGGAGGATTCTTGTGTGAAGCTTGGTTCTTAGAGTTTTAGGCTTCGGTAGAGATAGCATTAGGAGTTGCCGTTGGAGATTTCGCTTTCCTCGTGTAGACAGGAGATCTATTTGGAATCCGATCTAGGGTTCAGAAGGGTAACTCTTAATTTCTATCAAAGTTTGATTCTTTCTCTACAATTTGGAGTTAGTTTACAATAGGAGAAGAAAGTGAAAGCAGCAAGTCAATGTCGAGTACAATACAAGTTGGTTTTCAGAACACTAAAATTAGTATGGTGAAGTATGACGGTAAAATCAATTTTGGTTTGTGGATGAGCAACGTACAGGATGCGTTCAATACTCAGAATTTAGAAGAGACCGTTATGATCCACGAGAGGCCACCTAAATATGATGAGGCGATATGGGAGAAGATGGATAGCAACACGTGTGGGGTGATCAGGTCCTATTTGGAACAGGAGTTAAAGTATGATGTGATTAGGGTAAGGTCTGCGATGAAAATGTGGGAAATTCTTAACAATAAGTACCTTACGAAGAGTGTTGAGAACCGTTTACATTTGCTACAAAGATGATTCAGATTTCAGATGTCCAGAGGTACCTCGCTTGCGGCTCATGTGTACAACTACACTAAGTTGTTGCGGACTTGGCGAACGTGGATGAGAAGATCACGATTGAGTACAAGGCGATTATCTTATTGGGCTCCTTACCGGATGAGGAGTATGACACCTTTGTGCTCACTTTGTTTAACGGAAGATCTTCTATCAACTATAGTAAAGTTACTAATGCATTAATGAATTATGATTTAAGAATGAAGGACAAGGAGACTTCCCACGCTAGTACTTCAGGAGAGGCCTTGTCGACGAGAGGAAGAAGCCCATATCCGAAAGGTGGTATTAGAGGAAGGTCAAAGTCAAGGGTCGTCACTAGCTAGGAAAGAACCAATGTGTATTCTGTAAGGAGCAGGGACATTGGAAAAGAGATTGTCCAAAGATCAAAGAGAATGAGAATAGCAAGAAAAAGGGCTAGAAGGCCGATGAGGTGAATATTACAAAAGGCGATGATTCCGATGATTCGAACTTTTCTCTATTGATTACTCCATAGGTGAACCACTTGGATGCATCATATTGGATGCTTGATTCCGACGCTACCTATCATGTGACCCCTTGGCGAGATTGGTTTGCATCTTTTGAGAAGCTCGATGAGGATGTTGTTGTCATGGGAAATGATCAATCCTGCAGCATTTGTGGGATAGGTACCGTGTGGATCCGGATGCACGATAGAGTAGTTCGTGAATTGAAGGAGGTGAGATTTGTTCCTCAGCTAAAGAAGAATCTTATTTCTGCTGGATCTTTGGAGGCAAAGGAATTCAAGGTGACATTTGAAGACGCTGTAGCAAAGGTTACTAAGAGATCTTTGATGGTGATGAAGGGAGTTCGCAGTCAAAATTTATACTATCTGAAGGGGAGCACCAAGATTGGCCAGGTTGCTTCGGTTATTTCAAAGGCAGACATGAGCAGGCTTTGGCATTACAAGTTAGGGCACACAGGAGAGAAGTCACTGCAGACATTGTGCAAGCAGGGACTATTGAAGGGAGCCAAGAGTGGTAAAGTAGAATTCTGTGAGCACTGTGTTCTTGGCAAGAAGATGAAGGTGAAGTTCAGAACGACCATTCATAGGACGATGGGCATCCTAGACTACGTGCACACAGATGTTTGGGGTCCCACCAAGACTGCATCACTTAGTGATTGACATTGGTTCGTCACGTTCGTAGATGACTATTCTAGGCGTTATTGGATGTACACCATGAAGCATAAGAATGATGTCCTAAATTTATTTGTGGAGTGGAAGAAGAGATTGGAACTGCAGACTGGGAGAAAGATCAAGACGTTATGATCCGATAACGATGGTGAATATACTTCAGACCCCTTTCAGCAGCTATGTCGAGACGAGGGCATAAAGAGACACTTCACGGTTAGTCATACACCGCAGCAAAATGGGGTGACGGAGAGGTTAAATCGATCTTTGCTGAAGAAAGTCCGATGTTTATTGTCGTAGAGTAGTTTGGAGAAGATCTTTTAGGCTGAGATACTTACATATGCGAGCCACCTCATTAATAGGCTGTCTTCATCTGCGATTGAAGGAAAAACCCCTATGGAGAAGTGGTCAGGAGAGCCAGCACACGATTATGACCAGCTCAAGGTATTCGGATGCCCTGCATTTTATCATGTGAGAACAGATAAATTGGAACCTCGAGCTAGGAAGGCCATATTTATAGGATTCAAGCGCGGTGTTAATGGATACAAGCTTTGGGATCCAGTTGATAGGAAGATTATGCTGAGTAGAGATATCACATTTGATGAGGCTTCTATCTTGAAGCTTCCTAGCTCTCATCAGGTGGAGAGCGACCCGACAGAAGAGATATCACAGGTGGTGGAGATAGATGCAGCTCCACAGTATCCAGATAGGGCAGTATCCATTAGAGTGCCGACTGAGGTGATGCCAGACGATCACGATGATGATACAGAGGATACGGGTACTAATATACAGGATCAGAGATCGACTGCTCAGGTTCAGGATTCTATTATGGTTTGGAGACCGAGGAGAGACATACAGATGCCAGCATGGTATGCCGACACAGTTGCGTATGCACTTCCGGTGGAGAGTATCGATGAGATGGTGCCTACTACATTCAGAGAGGCCGAACAAAATTCAGAGGCTGACTCATGGCAGGTAGCTATACAGGAGGAGATGGAGTCTCTTCATAAGAATGATACATGGGAGCTTGTTGAGCTTCCAAATGGACGAAAGGCGATTGGTTGCAAGTGGGTATACACAAAGAAGAAGGACATTGAGGGAACTCTATTGAGGTTCAAAGCTAGGTTAGTTGCGAAGGGCTATGCACAGGAGGAAGGTATTGACTATAATGAGGTTTTCTCTCTGGTGGTGAAGCACTCTTCTATTCGGATTTTGCTAGCTTTGGTGGCACAGTATGGTTTGGAGTTAGATCAGTTAGATGTGAAGACGGTATTTCTTCATGGTGATCTTGATGAAGAAATATATATGACTCAGTCATTGGGATTCCGAGCTGTAGGGAAGGAAAAATTAGTTTGTACATTGAAAAAATCACTATACGGTTTAAAGCAGTCTCCTCGACAGTGGTATAGGTGATTCGATAGTTTTATGATTGGTTATTCGTACACTCGGAGCTAATTTGATCCTTGTGTATATTTTCGCAAGCTAAAAAGAGATGCGTACATCTATTTGTTACTTTATGTCGATGACATGTTGGTTGCCTTTATTTTCAGATCTGCTATAGATGAGTTGAAGGCACAGCTTTCAAAGGAGTTTGAGATGAAGGATTTGGGTGAGGCAAAGCGTATTTTAGGGATGGACATTAGCAGAGACAAGAAGAAGGGTAGAATTTGTTTGACACAAGTGGCTTATTTGAAGAAGGTACTATAGCGATTCATGTTAGCATGGACATGAAGCCAGTTAGTGTACCATTAGGAGCCCATTTGAAGCTTTCAGCTGATCTTTCACCGAAGACAGTTAAAGATCGAGAGTTGATATTGAAGACTCCATATGCGAACATGGTTGAGAGCTTGATGTACACGATGGTATGTACGACGCCAGATTTGTCACAGGCGGTGAGCATGGTTTCGAGATACATATATGATCCAGGAGTGGGTCATTGAGACGCTGTGAGATGGATTTTGAGGTACATTCGAGGTACGCTGAATGTTGGTTTGGTTTATGAGCGGGACACTACTAGTGGACAGTTATGCATTGGCTATGTTGATTTGGATTATGCCGGGGATTTGGATAAGCGTCAGTCTACTACGGGGTATGTGTTTACTTTGACCCGTGTGCCGGTGTGTTAGAGATGCACCTTACAATCGATGGTGGTTTTGTCTACGACAGAGGCAGAGTATATGGAAGTTACGGAGGCTGTGAATGAGGCTATTTGGCTTCAAGGACTTTTAGAGGTACTTGGTATATCGCAGAGGTCCGTCACTATTCATTATGATAGCATGAGTGCTATCTATTTGATGAAGAATTAGGTTTTTCATGCGAGGACGAAGCATATTGATGTTTGTTATCACTTCGTTCGAGATGTTCTTGAAGATGGCGATGTGGAGATTATGAAGGTCCATACGAAAGATAATCCGGCGGATATACTCACTAAGGTGGTTCCGAGCAACAAGTTTGTTCATTATCGAAACTTGTTGCATATTCGTGATTGTTGAGGTCGTTGGTGGCCATTTGGATGAACTACGGGAGGCTTGATTCCTTAGGTAAGAGGATACATAGGCAGTCATTTATGATGCAACCGATTTGGTGAGTAGATACCGACATTTGGTTGCTTTGGTGTCGGCTCAGTTTTGGGAAAACTTTACCGAGGTGGGGAATTGTGAACGTGATGGGGGGCACCACGTGAACGAAGGACGTGGTTCCGCATGAGAATTTGTTTCCATGTGAACGAATAACCCAAGGCCCACCCGAATACATCAGTTATATAATTATATATGCCTAGTTCTTTTTGTTTAGGGTTTCGTGCAAAGGAATTGGTTTTTATTTTCTTCGGTTAGGGTGTGCGAAGGAGGTGTGCAGATGCTTTTGTTTTGCGGCTGCGGTAGAAAATTATAACAGGAGAAAAGCAGAAGGCAGGTGCAAAAGAAAAGCAGAGGTTTTTTCTTTTAGGGTTTTGTGCATCCTTTTTTTGAGAGAGATAATTGTGTAAGAGGTTTGAGAGTTTGTGTGAGGGTTTAGATTGAGTGATTGTAAACCCTAGTTGTATTCTCTCCCTCTAGTAGTAGATCTCCCCCTTCTTGCCCCGTGGACGTAGGTAATTTGCCGAACCACGTAAAATTGGTTGTCTCGCTATTTGTGTGATTTGTAATAGCTTTTAGGTTCCCTCGACAGGTCAGTCCTAGAACTGATGAGAGGAAAAGCTGATATCTTACTTGGTTGAGATATTTTGCTTAAGGTTCTTGTTTCTTTTGTGAAAAAGGAATTCCTATTGCGACCTAACTTTCTTGTTGTGCTGCCAAAGTGCTGCCGAAATTTTTGCTGCACGCAACAAAGAGATGTTAATTCATTTGGAAAATATTGCTAAAAATATAAAGAAACTAACGAGTTGTTTGTTTCACCATTTTTATGGAAAAGGAATAGGATTTAGGTCTGACAATGATAAAATTGTAAATAAATGATTCTTTATGAATCCTATTCTTGAGTTTGGTTCCCAAAAATTTATAGATTTCAGAATCTATAAAGTTAAAAAAAAGTATGATGATTTTATAGAAACCCAAATCCTAATGATTTGAATGGATTTGGGTAGAAAGCTGACGCATTTGTACTATTCTCCCTTTCTTTCTTTTTTCGGATTCAGTTTCTTTACAAACCCTATATTATTATGAGACCAAATCCTATTCTTATTCCAAACCAAACTAAAGAATAGGAATTGGAGGGTTTCTATAAAGTTGAATTTTATTTTTTTCATGTTATGAAACAAACATATAAATGAAAAAAAAAGGACTCCATGACAACATAAAATTATCTTAATTTTTTTATAGATTAGCTAGGAATCCATAAAAAATATGGGATTCCTAATCCTATTCTTGCGCACTATTGAACCAAACACACCCTAAAAAGATGAATACAAACTTAAAAAAGAAAATGAGCTTTTGTCAAAGAAAGTTGAATTGTCCTCTTCAAATTTGAGTTTTCCATTGTTTGAAATCCAAATATTCAAAATCCAAAACAAAATTATAAAATCTTAATATTTAAGGTCTCTACCCATTACCATTCTTTCTAGGTTTGTGCTGTCGTATCAGTACAAAATTCCTTTAGATTATCCATCCTTCCAAAACAAAATTCAAGAAATAATAACAAAGAACTATTATAGTTTATCCATGAATTAATTGTTGACAACATGCAGTCATACAATCCCTCTCTTTCCCAAAATCTAACCATAACCTCCACACGAGAAACACTCATCTAAAGACTTTGATGATGACAATCACAACTATGGGACCTAAATCACCCTATAAAATATCGCAAAACTAATCTAACAATTACATCAAAACTTCGAAGTTTTGGTGAGGATCAAAGATTATAGTTTTATATTAATTCTAACATCCCCCCCCCCCAGGTCGAGCGTTATTTTTTATGGGTCAAAACCTGGACTCACGTAGCGGTGTCAATTTTTAGAAAACCCGCATTTAATTCGTGGCCGGTGAGATTTGAACATGGGTTGCTATAATATCATCTTAAATTTAGTTCCTCTAACCATTACACCAAAACTCTGAAGTTATGGTGAGGATCAATTATTATATTTTTATATTAATTCTAACTCTTCTTCTATCCCAGTCCAATCTTGCACACGTTTTCATATGTGTTCATATCTTGATGTAAATTTTTACTATTAGTGACTATACAGACTACAATGGCCTCAATTTTTTGATACCAAATGGAGGTATCTTTTATCAGCTTATTTCCAAGGGAGGAGGTGGATATTGATTAATGGTCGATATTGCAACCTTTTTATTCATAGATATAAAAGTTTTAAGATTATTTATTTTAGTTTAATTTCATAAGTTAAAGTTAATTAGAAGGTGAGAAATGTGTAGGCGGAAGAGAAGAGAGAAAGACAAGGGTAATTTTAACATTTTTGAAAGTAAAATGATACATAGTGTGGTGAAGGAAAGTTCTTCTTTTTGTTTTTTTTAATAAAGGTTTTTCCACTCTTGATTAGTTAGCTTGGGGGTGAACAATTAGATTCAAAATACTTTGGGGTGGGGGTTGGAAGCATTTTTCCCATAAAACAATTGCAACTAGATAATTAACATATATTCCCGTAAAATAATTGCAACTAGATAATCCAAATATATTCTGATATTTCGGATATAGATCCTAATATTCTATTACATAACCATATTCGTAACTACATCTATCAGTTATAGATTTAGTAAACATATCGCAGCCTGATGGATACAGATACATATATATCCATGCATATAAATACTTTTTAGCAGCTCTAAATGGAACAATGTTGATACCCTTTGAGCTCATTGATTGAGAAGCACAAACATTTTGATCACAATCAGGTCAAGATCTAGGTTTTTCTTTCTTTTTAAAAAAAAATTAAAGAATTAATTTACATGTGAAGCTCTAGTGGGGACAAAGTTAGGCATAGGTGGGGTACACCAATTTTAATTGAGACAAAGGTTTTAGAAACATATTAGGATACAAGGAATCTAGTGGCTCTTATGATGGCAGACCAAAAAAGCAAGTATTGCGTTTTGCCTATGGCATGCATTACTATATTCCCTAAACTTTAGGGGAGTACTTCTTTTATATCAATTTAAGCCAAAGAAAGGGGTTGTTATGTGTAAAGTTCGCTTTTTAGCTGTTTCTAAGTTTAGATAAGAAGATGTTGATGGATTAGCCTTTGTAATCATTATTAGTTTAATTAAATCCATAACCACCATGTAAACGTCGACAAAGTTCATGAGAAAATGCAGGAGAATAATCTGCAGGTTTCACGGTCGACCGCAAACGTGCATGAAACAGGAGTATGCCTCTAGACTTTTGGCGGTCAACCGTGATGGGTTCTGTGGTCAACCGCGCCCAAACCCAGGAGACACAAAAATCTTTGGACTTTTGGTGGTCGATCGCGATTTGGGATTCGGCGGTCGACCGCGTAGCGGATATTGGACTGTTTTGTTTCCTGCTCCGTTTCTGATTGGGTTTTGATATATATTAGAAACACTCATTTCTAGGGTTAAGAGAGGAAAGTTTTAACGGAGATTTGAGATTGTACTGAGCATTGTGAGAGGGAGATATTCTGAGCAAGGAGAGAGCTTTGGTTTAAGGTTTATTTGTGAGTTTTGTGAGTTGTAACCCTTTTGTACTCTTCTTGATTTAGTGGAATCTTCTCATCCTCTCTTCGTGGACGTAGGCAAATTGCCGAATCACGTATATCTCTGTGTTTGGTTTGATTTGTCGTATTTTAGATTGAATTGTGCCCGTGTTTGGTTTGGTTTATCTTCTCCTGTGACTCGCGGACTCGTTTGGTCGTCGAGCACGCTTCAGCATAGGCGCGCAACAATTGGTATCTGAGCTGCTTGTGTGTGGATTGGTTCTCTTCTCTCGTGCTTACAAATTCATTCGGTGTGCGAGCACGCTTCCGCAAAGGTACGCAACAATTGGTATCAGAGCCTAGATTTCAGATCTATGGTTTTAGATTAGGTGGAGGAAGACTCAGTTTAGAAGCTTGGTTCTTGGAGTTCTAGGCTTCGGTGGAGATAGTGTTTGGGGTTGCCGTTGAAGATTTCGCTTTCCTCGTGTGGTTAGGAGATCTATTTGGAATCCATTCTAGGATTTAGTTGGGTAACTTCTAAATTCTATAAAGTTTGAATCTTTCTTTACAATTTGAAGTTTGTGAGTATGGGTGAAGAAGTTGGTGAAAGCAACAAGATGGCGCGTACAATCCAAGTTGATTTTCAGAACACCAAAATTAGTGTGGTGAAGTATGACGGCAAGATTAATTTTGGTTTGTGAATGAGTGACGTACAGGACACGCTCAATACTTAAAATTTGGAGGAGACCATCATGGTCCAAGAGAGACCATCATGGTCCAAGAGAGACCATCTTAATATGAAGAGTCAGTATTGGAAAAGATGAATAAGAACGTTTGTGGGGTGGTCAGATCCTGTTTGGAACATGAGTTGAAGTATGATATGATTAGGGTGACGTCTGCAATGAAGATGTGAGAAATTCTCAACAACAAGTACCTTACGAAAAGTATTAAGAACAGATTGTATTTGCTGCGTAGGTTATTCAGATTTGAGATGTTCCAAGGTACCTCACTAGCAGTTCATGTGAACAACTATACTAAGTTGTTGTCGGACTTGACGAATGTGGTTGAGAAGATATCGGATGAGTACAAAGCTATTATTCTTTTGGACTCCTTACCGGATAAGGAGTATGATACATTTGTGCTTACTTTGTTGAACGGGAGATCTTCTATCAGTTATAGTGAAGTAACTAACGCTTTGACGAATTATGATTTGAGGAGGAAGGATAAGGAGACTTCCCGCGCTAGTACTTCAGGAGAGGCCTTATCGACGAGAGGTAGAAGCTCATATCCGAGAGGTGGTAATAGAGGAAGGTTAAAGTCAAGAGGTCATCACCAGTTAGCAAAGAACCAATATGCATTCTGCAAGGAACAGAGACATTGGAAGAGAGACTGTCCAAAGTTTAAGGAGAAGGAGAATGACAAGAAAAATGGCCCAAAGGCCAATAAGGTGAATGTTGCGAAAGGTAATAATTCTGATGATTCGAGCTTTTCTCTACTGATTACTCCGGAGGTGAACCATTTGGATGCATCAGATTGGATACTAGATTCTAGCGCTACTTATCATGTGATCCCTATGCGAGATTGGTTTGCATCATTTGAGAGACTCGATGGGGTGTTGTTGTCATGGGAAATAATCAATCTTATGGCATTTGTGGGATAGGTACCATAAGGATTCGGATGCATGATGGAGTAGTCCGTAAATTAAAGGAGGTGAGATTCGTTCCTCAGCTGAAGAAGAATCTTATCTTAGTTGGAGCTTTGGAGGCGAAGGGATTCAAGGTGACATTTGAGGATGCTGTAGCAAATGTTACTAAGGGATTTTTGGTGGTGATAAAGGGAGTCCGTGGTTAGAACGTATATTATCTGAAGGGGAGCATTGAGATTGGTCAGGTTGCTTCAGCTATTCCAGAGACGGATATGAGCAGACTTTGGCACTATAGGTTGAGGCACACATGAGAGAAGTCATTATAGGCTTTGTGCAAGCAGGGGCTATTGAAGCGGACAAGAGTAGAAATATTGAGTTTTGTGAGCACTGTGTACTTGACAAGAAGAAAAAGGTAAAGTTCGGGACAACCATCCATAGAACGAGGAGCATCCTGGACTACTTGCACACAGACGTTTAGGATCCTACTAAGACTGCATCACTTAGTGGTAGACATTCTTTCATCATGTTTGTTGATGGCTATTCTAGGCGATGTTGGGTGTACACCATGGCAACGAAGAGTAAAATCCTAGATATATTTATAGAGTGGAAGAAGATGTTGGAACTGCAGATTGGGAGAAAGATTAAGACGTTACGATTCGACAATGGTGGTGAGTACACATCAGACTCCTTTCAGCAGCTATGTCGAGACGAGGGCATAGAGAGATACTTCACAGTTAGTCATGCAACGTAGCAGAATGGGATGGCAGAAAGATTAAATCGGTTTTTGTTAAATAAGATCCGATGTTTGTTGACACATAGTGGTTTGGAAAAGATTTTTTGGGCTAGGACACTTTCATATGCGAGTCACCTTATTAACATTATGCCTTCATCTAAGATTGAGGGGAAGACCCCTATGAAGATGTGGTCAGGAGAGCCAGCACACGACTATAACCAACTCAAGGTATTTGGATGCCCTGCATACTATCATGTTAAGACTGATAAGTTAGAACCTCGAGCTAGGAATGCCATATTTGTAGGATTCAAGCGTGGTGTCAAGGGATACACGTTTTAGGATCCAGTTGATAAGAAGATTATGCTGAGTAGGGATGTCATATTGGATGAGACTTCTATCTTGAAGTTTTCCAGTTCTCATCAGGTGGAGAGCGACCCGACAGATGAGATATCACAGGTGGTGGAGATCGATGCAGTTCCACATTATCCAGATAATACAGTATCCATTAGGGTACCGACTGAGGTGACGCCAGGCAAGCATGACGGTGATTTAGGGGATACTGGTACAGATGTGCAGGATCCAGAACCGACGGCTCTGGTTTAGGATTCTTTTGTAGTTTGGATACAGAGGAGAGACATAGGGATACCAGCATGGTATACCGATACAATAATTGCTTATGCACTTCCGGTGGAGAGTATCAATGAGTTGGTGCCTACTATATTCAGAGAGTCCGAGCAGAGTTCAGAGGCTGATTCGTGGTAAGTAGCTATGCAGGGGGAGATGAAGTTTCTTCATAAGAACGATACATGGGAGCTTGTTGAGCTTCCAAAAGGACGGAAGGCGATTGGTTGCAAGTAGGTATACACGAAGAAGAAGGGCATTGAAGGCACTCCAGTGAGTGTTCGCGGGAAAAATTGTTGTTTTCATTGAAGTCATTGTCTCCTTAAGCAACTGTTTATCGGTTACAAAAGATCCGGTCTTTTGATAAGATCCGGTTACAACAAAATCAAAGAAAAAAATAAAAAAGATTACAACTTTCCTTTTTTGTGGAACAAATCGCAAGATCCTGTTTTGTGGTCTCTTGCTTGTGTGGGTTCTTCGCCTGCGCCGGGGTTAATCCGTGGACCACGGCGCGATCTTGATCCGGTCGGATCTACATGGTATGATGGGTGTTATTTTACGAAGGAAATAACAGCCGAGGGGATTATTTCACTAAGGAAATAATAGCCTCAAGTAATCGAAATCGACCAAGCGATATCGATACTCTTCTCGGGATCAAAAACCAAGTTTTGATCCGGATGGTAACCGTGTAGATCTTAGATCTGATCTCTCTCGAACTCCTGCCTTGTTTAGTGTGGATGATCACCAAGAATCAGATCTGAAAGTTCAAGTCTTCAAAGCTTCAAAACTCTGAGGTTTAGATCTCAATCCAGCAGAGCTTCGCCTTCCAAAATTCTAACCTCCAAAACAATGATCCCTCAAGCCTATTTATAGGCATTTAAAACCGGAGCTGGGCTCAGATCTGGGCCCAGATCTGGGCTCGGCCCAGGTGGCTCGGCCACCGAGCCACCTCCTGGTGGCTCGGTTTTGGCCGAGCCACCAGGTGGTGG
>BQKN01000375.1:23264-38456 GCA_022839385.1 Asparagus kiusianus | reverse complement strand
ACCTAGGTGGCTCGGCTTTGGCCGAGCCACCTAGGAGTGGCTCGGTTTCGGCCGAGCCCTCCAGGTGTTTACCGTTTTGTCGTTTTCCGGTTTCGCGGTTTATCCGGGCTCTGATTTAGCATTAAATCCGCCTTGGTGTTCGAGTTTGAGTCCGCTCCTGATCTTGATTGATGTGGTGGACTCTATGGTTGGATGACTTGTTGATTCATCGACCCGTTAGCTTGATTGGGCACGCGATTGGATGTATTCCGTTGTTTGCGTGCGGTTCGTTAACCTCGTCGTCTCGTTAATCCGCTTCGTCGCGTCTCACTTGGCTTCAGCATTGTGGTTTAACAATCATGCTTGGATATATCGCCCGATGGTTCGTTGGTTTGTCGAATCACCTTGCTGAGCTGTGTTAAGGGACCTATAAGCAGTTTTATACACCTACAGTGAGGTTCAAGGATAGGTTGGTTACGAAGGGCTATGCATAGGAGGAAGGTATTGATTATAATGAGGTTTTCTCTCCAGTGGTAAAGTATTCTTCGATTCGAATTTTGCTAGCTTTGGTGGCACAGTATAGTTTGGAGTTAGATCAGTTGGATGTGAGGATGACATTTCTTCATGGTGATCTTGATGAAGAAATATATATGACTCCGCCATTAGAATTTTGAGATGTAGGGAAGGATAAGTTGGTTTGCAGGTTAAAGAAATCGCTATACGATTCGAAGCAGTCTCCTAGACAGTGGTATAGGCGATTCGATAGTTTTATGCTTGGTCATTCGTACACTCGGAGCCAGTTTGATCCATACATGTATTTTCGTAAGTTGAAAGGAAGTGCATATATTTATTTATTACTTTATGTTCATGACATGTTGGTTGCCTCTATTTCAGGCCTGTTATAGATGAGTTAAAGATTCAGCTCTCAAATGAGTTTGAGATGAAGGATTTTAGTGAGGCTAAACACATTTTAGGGATGGAGATCGGCAGAGACAAGAAGAATGGTAGAATTTATTTGACACAGGTAGCTTACTTGAAGAAGGTTCTACAACGATTCAACGTTAGTATGGATACGAAGCCAGTTGGTGTACCCTTGGGAGCCCATTTGAAGCTTTCAGCTGACCTTTCCCCAAAGACAGTTGAAGATCGAGAGTTGATATCAAAGACTCCATATGCGAGTATAGTTGGGAGCTTGATATATGCGGTGGTATGTACGAGGTCAGATTTGTCACAGGCGGTGAGCATGGTTTCTAGATACATGTACGATCCAGGAGTGGGTCATTGGGACGTCGTGAGATGGATTTTGAGGTATATTCGAGGTACGCTCAATGTTAGTTTAATTTTTGAGCGGAACACTATAGGTGGGCAGTTGTGCATTGCCTATGTTGATTCGAATTATGTCGGGGATTTAGATAAGCGCTGGTCAATGACGGGGTATGTGTTCACTTTGAATCGTACGCCGGTATGTTGGAGATGCATCTTACGGTCAATGGTGGCTTTGTCTACAATGGATGCAGAGTATATGGCGATTACAGAGGTTATGAATGAGGTTATTTGGCTTCGGGGACTTTTGGAGAAACTTGGTATATCGTAAAGGTCTGTCACTATTCATTGTGATAGCATGAGTGCTATCTATTTGGCGAAGAACCAGGCTTTTCTTGCATGGACGAAGTACATTGATGTTCGTTATCACTTCATTCGGGATATTCTTGAAGATGGTGATGTGAAGATTGTGAAGGTCCACAGAAAGGATAATCCGGCGGATATGCTCACTAATGTTGTTCCGAGCAATAAGTCCGATTATTATCGGAACTTGTTGCACATTTGTGTTTGTTGAGGCTATTGACGGCCATTTGGATGAACTAAGGACGTCTTGATCCCTTAGGAGAGGGGGTATGTAGACAGTCAATTTGATGCAGCCGGTTTGATGTGATGATACCGACATTTGGAGATTTTTCGCATTCTCATTTGGGTTCTCAACTTGTTGTGGATTGAGTCCGTTGTCGTGGATTTATTCCACTTTGTATTGTACGCAACAAGTATGACATTTTGGTTAGTATTGGTGTCGGTTCAGTTTAGGAAAAACGTTCTCTAATGTGGAGAATTGTAGAAACGCCAACGAAGTTCAGGAGAAAATGCAGGAGAACAGTCTGCAGGTTTCACAGTCGACCGCCGTGCTTCGACCACGCATGGCACGGCGGTCGACCGTAAACGTGCACGAAATAGGAGTATGCCTCTGGACTTTTGGTGGTCGACCGCAATGGATTCGGTGATCGACCACGCCCAAACCCAGGAGACACAAAAATCTCTGGACTTTTGGTGGTTGACCGTGATTTGGGGTTCGGTGGTCGACCTCATAGCGGATATTGGGTTGTTTTGTTTCCTGCTCCATTTCTAATTGGGTTTTGATATATATTAGAAACACTCGTTTCTAGGGTTAAGAGATGAGAGTTTTAATAGAGATTTGAGATTGTACTGAGCATTGTGAGAGGGAGATATTGTAAACAAGGAGAGAGCTTTGGTTTAGGGTTTATTTATGAGTTTTGTGAGCTGTAACCCTTTTATACTCTTCTTGATTTAGTGGAATCTCACCATCCTCTCTTCGTGGACGTAGGCAAATTGTCGAACCACGTATATCTCTGTGTTTGGTTTGATTTGTCGTATTTTGGATTGAATTGTGCTTGTGTTTGATTTGGTTATCTTCTCCTGTGACTCGCGGACTCATTTGGTTGTCGAGCACGCTTCAGCATAGGCGCGCAACAATTAGTATCCGAGCTGCTTGTGTGTAGATTGGTTCTCTTCTCTCGTGCTTACAAATTCATTCGGTGTGCGAGCACGCTTTCGCAAAGGCGTGCAACACACCATACCTTCTAGGGTTTAGTTTTCTTGTATATAGTTTTCTATTATTGGAGGGGGGATTAAGGAAAGAAGAGAAAGGTGAAGCCTCTAGGTCAGCAGAGGGCGTAAAGCAGATTCAAAAATAGTGTGCAAGAGGAGAGAGCTTCGTAGATTTTATCCATGCAAAAGATTGCAGTATTAGAAGAGCATTATGTAGACTTTGTCTATCTAAAAGATTGTAAGGAGATGGTTTTGAAGAGAATATGAGAGTTGATTATGTATGAGATGTTGAAAGGTTGAGAGATAAGAGTTGAGTGGTTCCTTTAGTGGTTCTCTCTGATACATAGTGGATTTTTCATATTCTTGGATGTAGATCAAACTTTCTCGTATTGTTGTTCCATAGATATAGGTCAAAGCCGGTCGACCAAACCATGTAAATCTTGTTGTTTTTTCTTCTTAGTTGAGATTATTTTCTATCTTGTAAATTGTTGATTGATTTCCGGTGTACGTAGCGGGGGACTGAACTCTCCAACATAGATCGTAAAGACTACACTCTAATGAGAGAAAGCCCCTCCTAATTGGAAAATAGATAACACAGCTTACGATCATGCGATCTTAAAAAGGACGCACCCCATAATGATGAAGAAATGCAGGAAAACAGCAGAGAATCAGCCAGGTAGACTGGCGGTAGACCGTCGTGGTCGACCGCGAACGTGCACGAAGGGTAGTAGGATTCGGAGCTGATGGCGGTCGACCGCCGCGGTCGACCGTGGATGACTGTAATGGATTTTTTCTCAGGTTTTGTGGTTCAGTCGACCATAGCGGTCGACCGCGAGACCTGCGCGGTCGACCGCCGCGGTCGACCGTCGATGATTTCTGGGCTGGGCTTTGTTTTTCGACCCGATTTGTTTCTGAGTTATATATAACTCAAAACCTGATTGTTTAGGGTAATCTCAAGGACGATTTTGATCAGCCTTGAAGAGAGAATTGTTGCATCCAATTGTAGGAGAGTTGTGAGAGATCAAGAGCTTTGTTTTAGGGTTTGATCTGAGAGATTTGTAACTCTATTTGTATTCCCTTGATTTCTAGTAGTAAGAACTCCCCCCTCCTTGCCCCGTGGACGTAGGCAACTTACCGAACGACGTAAATTATTTGTTCTTACTGTGATTGTGTTTGTTTAATTTGGTTGTGATATCTCTTGTTTGGATTGTGCGATTCGACCGCTTCCGCGCCGCGCACAACAATTGGTATCAGAGCTTCGGGTTCGACTTGAGGCTTGTTTGAATGATTCGCTGAAGGATTCCTATTTGAAGAGTTAGATCGAAAACATGGGTGAAGCAAGCACATCGGGATTATCTCTTACGAAGACGATACAAAGTTTGAGCATCAATAACATGATGATCGATGTTCCGAAGTATGATGGTAAGATCGATTTCGGTTTGTGGGGGTGCCAGGTGATGGATGCGTTAGACGCTCATAATTTGGAGAAGACTCTTGAGTTATAAGAGAAACCTGCCGAGATGGAAGCTAAGTTTGGAAGAAGATGAATAGTAGGGCGTGTGGAGTTATTCGGTCATGCTTGACGCCGGATCTTATTTATGATGTGATGAACGAGACTTCGGCGAAGAAGATGTGGGAAACACTCAATGAGAAGTATCTTACTAAGAGCATTGAGAATCGACTTCACTTGAAGAAGAGGTTTTATCAGTTCAAGATAAGGAGGGGAGTTTCCATTAGGGAGCATGTTAACAACTTCACAAAGCTACTTTCAGACATGGCTAATGTGGATATCATGGTTGAGGATGAAGACAAGGCGATGCTATTTTTGTGTTCGTTGCCCGAGGATGATTATGGTACGTTTATCCTAACTATGATTACTGGAAGAACTACTATTAGTTATAAGGAGGTGACCTCAGCGTTGGTGAATTATGAGTTGAGGAAGAGTATTGATGAGTCCTCCGAGAAGGCATCATGAGATGCATTAGTAGTTCATGGCCATGGTTCAAACCAAAGCAGGAGATCACAGTCTATAGGTGCACATCGTGGGATTCGTAGGAATCAGTGTGTCTTTTGTAAAGAGGATGGACATTGGAAAGCCGAATGCCCAAAGTGGAAAGAAAAAGCCGGGAAGAATAAGGGGAAAGCTACACAAGCTTCAGAAGTGAATATTACAAAAGCTATTGGTGAGCATTCAGATTCAGATTCTTCAGGCTACTCATGCCCTGTTTTACCGTCGGTTTGTTATGCGGATTCCACAGAGTGGATGATGGATTCGGGAGCTACATATCACATCTGCCCTAAGAGGGAGTGGTTTTCTAGCTTTGAGGAGCTGGAAAGAGGGGATGTCGTGCTTATGGGTAATGACCACGTATGTCTTATTGGTGGTGTTGGTTCAGTCCGGATTAGGATGCATGATAGTGTAGTGAGGGAATTGAAGGAAGTGAGGTTCGTTCCACAGTTGTCGAAGAACATCATTTCACTAGGAGCTTTGGAGGCAGCAGGCTATAAAGTGACCTTGGTGGATACACGTTTGAAGGTCACATCGGGGTCCATGATTGTGATGAAGGGCGTCAGAAGGAGCAATTTATATTATTTGCTTGGAAGCACGCCTATTGATAGGGAGATGACGACTTCATCAGATTCGGCTAGACTGTAGCGTTGTTTGATGCTGGGTTATTTGATTGGTAATTCCGTGTATAGGTTATTGAGAAGTGCTTTGACCTGCAGTTTGAAGTCCTGTGAACCCGTTGGTGTGAAGTCCTAGAAGCCTATAACAGATGGAGGAAGTGTGTTGGTAGAAAGGTAACCCGACGTTCTGACTATGGTAGGGGTTCTTTCTTGTATTTGTACCGAGCTCACGGCAATAGGAGACACTTCATTGGTGTGGAAACTTTGAGGCGACGAGGCGAGATGGCAGATTTGGGGAGCTGTTCCTTTCTGGAGGAGGATCGGCGTTTGATGTCGAGCATTTGCATTGGTGTGCAGGCTACGACATGTTTGGGCCGTCTTATGTATAGGTTGCCGACTGTTGCATGTAGAGATATGGGATCTGGTGGAGCTGCTTCAGATTTTGGGTTGCGTCGGATGTTTGGCTACCCAGCACTTGGTCACATCGTGGATGTGAGATTTGATCCGGTAGCACATTTGGAATTCAGAGGCGTGTTTGATTATCAGGTATTGACTTCTGACGTTGTTCTGAGCAGGTATGTCACGTTTGACTCTCGGCAGGTGGAGAGTGGTGATCAGATCATTATCGCAGCGGGTGGAGAGTGATGCTACTCCACATTGGGTGAAAACTCCAGATCATACTACATCATTTGGGATTCCAGCTGATGTGATACAGATTGGGAATCGTGTTGATTTGGATGCAGATGATAGGTTGATTGATTCGAGTACAGCTGATAGATGTAGTGGATATGGCCATTGGTTCATCTCAGGTGGAGATGTTTGGATTGTTTCAGTTTGGGGTCATTGGAGGTGCTATCAGCCGTAGACTTGATCGTGATGTTGGAGAAGGGTTGTGAACTCTTCTAGCGGATTGAGGCCTTTGGAGGCCATTTGGGTGAACTACGTTCGGCTTGATTCCTTGGGCAAGAGGATACGTAGGCAGTCTTTCAGATGCAGCCGGTTTGATCAGTTGATTCAGATGGGGGGGAGATCGCGTTTCAGCTCTAGATTGGTTCCCTGACTTGTTGAGGGACTATTGGATGATTTGGTGTCGGCTCAGTTTTGGTGGAAACATTCGCCGAGGTGGAGAATTGAAGAAATACAGGAAAACAGCAGAGAATCAGCCAGGCAGACTGGCGGTCGACCGCGAACGTGCACGAAGGGCAATAGGATTCGGAGCTGATGGCGGTCGACTGCCGCGGTCGACCGTGGATGACTGTAATGGATTTTCTCTCGGGTTTTGTGGTTCGGTCGACCGCCGTGGTCGACCGCGAGACCTGCGCGGTCGACCGCCGCGGTCGACCGTCGATGATTTCTGGGCTGGGCTTTGTTTTTCGACCCGATTCGTTTCTGAGTTATATATAACTCAAAACCTGATTGTTTAGGGTAATCTCAAGGACGATTTTGAGCAGCCTTGAAGAGAGAATTGTTGCATCCAATTGTGGGAGAGTTGTGAGAGATCAAGAGCTTTGTTTTAGGGTTTGATCTGAGAGATTTGTAACTCTATTTGTATTCCCTTGATTTCTAGTAGTAAGAACTCCCCCCTCCTTGCCCCGTGGACGTAGGCAACTTACCGAACCACGTAAATTATTTGTTCTTGTTGTGATTGTGTTTGTTTAATTTGGTTGTGATCTCTCTTATTTGGATTGTGCGATTCGACCGCTTCCGCGCCGCGCACAACAAATGATTGGAAGGCGGTTTGGTGTATTGGTTTGTCAGAGCGATACTTTACTACTTAACCGACCCTAAATGATAGTACTATCTTGTCGTGATCTACTTCTACTACTACTGTGAAATTAATTTAAATTAAAATGATGCGAAATGAACTCAAGAACAAGCAAATAATTTAAACCGCACCTGTCCAATAGGAGTTGACCCTTAATTGGTTGGAAATCAGTAAAATGTGAGAACATTACATTGCATTAAAGCAAGGAATTAACTAACAAATCTGAACTACAACTCAAGTAGAACCACAAGAAACTAAATGCAGTGAAATAGAGTCAGTCTTCTTTGCCGGTGACGGGTGACTCACAAAGTTCTCGGCCTATGCTTCGCTTCTTTATAATTGTTCAAATTTGTGGGATCTAGAGCAACGCTAATGATTTGAGGGCTTTCAAAATATTAAATATTTAAGGCACGAATTAATTAAAAAAACCTAAAAATGGTTTGCACGGATATGATTATTACAGTATGTATAAAAGTGAGAAGTAAAAGTATGACTTACTTTTAGGAAAAAAAATTTTGGCTCGCGCGTTAAAGCGCGAGCCAAAAAGCACGATTGTTACTTTTATCATCTGATGTGTTTGTTTTATTATAAAAGTACATATATGAAAGTGAAAATACAAAAATTATGCTATATAGGATTTAAAGCCTATTCTACTTCCACTAAAAAAATGCCAATGTCATGTGAAAGTAAAGTGAAGACCGCTTTAATCAATTAGAAAATAATTTTTAATCTTCATTTTTTTTAAACATATAGCACATGATGAATTTTTTTTTCTACACTCTGACGCGGTTTCGAGCTTTCAAACCTCACTTTATTTTTTAGCCTTTTTCTAGTCCCTTGAATTCTTACTATTTCTAATTTAGTTCTCAAATTACTAAAAACGCTATATAAAAGATATAACATGTAAAAGAATTTATAACAATTAAATGAGTAGTAGATGGCAAGATAAATGAATTTTACAAGTAGCTTATTTTTGTTAAACAAGTAAAGGAGTAATTTTATCTAATGAATAATACTCACATTTCAATTCATTTATTTATAGCTACCAAAAGATCATCAAAATATAATACAATTTTAAAATACTAAAATAATAAATAAATAAAATGATCGATAGTGCCACATCATCTTTAATTTTTTTTACTTTCATTAATAATTTGGTTTTGCATATAAACACTATATTTCACTTGCAGGTTGACGTGGATACACTTTCTCACTTGCAAAAAAGTAACTTTCACATTTCCAATTTACTTTCAATTAGTCAAGGGAAAAATGTGTCCAGGCCCCAAAAGTGGGGACTTCGTGTGACTAGCCCCCCTGTACTTTGCCCCATGTGGAATAGCCCCAAAAAATGAGTTTTAATGTTTTAAGCCCCCTCCACGTCAGCTTTATACTAAAAGCAGATCGTATTTTGAAAAAAGCCGAAACTACCCTTCTCTTTCTTCCCCAGACGAGTCCTGGTCCCGAACAACAGAAGTCACTTCTCATTAATGCGATATGATGGGGAAAATGGAGAGAAATTTCTCCCTTTTTTTTACTCCATCATGAGCAATAACTAGTTAGTTCTCCATTACTCATCCTCCTCAGACCAAAATTCTCTCCATTACTCTCTCTATTACTCTTACTATCCCTTCAAAATGGCTGAAAAGGACATCATCTGCATTATCTCTTCACGGTATAAAGCGGTATTCTTGAAGATTAATTCTTCAAGCACCATCTTGGATCTCAAGTTTGATGCGGCAGAGAGGTTAGATCTTCCATATGAGTCATTAATTTTGACATACGAAGATGAAACAGTTGGAAGCTTAAAATTTCTCATTGAGAACGATGGTGATCTAACGTCTATGGTGGAGCATTGCCATAATCTTAGACTGAAAGAGGTTCATGTGCAAGCTTTTAAAGAAGGAGATGATTCTTCGAATAAACAGGAAAACGAGCAAGTCCGACAAGACATATAGGTTAACTGTAAAATCAATTAACTTAAGTTCTAATCATCTTCTTGTTAGTTCTATACTAGGTTTAACCGGACTTCAGTTCTAATGTTTTATTTGTCATTAAGCAGTTCTTTGTTATGCTCCATACTAGAGTTCTAATATTTTATTTGTCAGTTCTAATCGCTATTTTGTTAGTTCTACTAGAGTTATTACTAGTTCCACTATAGTTCCCATATTGTTAGTCCTAATTGTTATAAATTAGATATAACGTGGTATAAATTAGATTAACGTGGTATAAAATAGAACTAACAAGCCATCAGTTAGAACTGACACTAACACGCTACAGATTAGAACTAACACTGTGCACATTAGAACTAACACGCTACAGAATAGAATAACACTGTGCAGATTAGAACTAACATTCTACAGAATAGAACTAACACTGTGCAGATTAGAACTAACACTCTATAAAATAGAACTAACACTGTGCAGATTAGAACAACACTCTACAGAATAGAACTAACACTGTGCAGATTAAAACTAACACTCTACAGAATAGAACTAACACTGTGCAGATTAGAACTAACACTCTACAGAATAGAACTAACACTCTATAGAATAGAACTAACATGTTATAATTTTGAAATAGCTTGTTATAAAATAGAAATAACTTTATTAAATTAGAACTAACATTTAATGGCTATATTGTTTGTTCTAATAGCTATTATGTCAGTTCTAATCAGTGCACTGTTAGCTCTAATGGTTATACTGTTAGTTCTTTCTAGTTCTAATTGATTCTAATAGCAAGCAATTGTCGTTCTTAATATTTGTAGTGCTTCCAGCACTTTGAACTCAAAAAGTGTAGACTGTGACCCGTCGGCGTTGTGGACCACAAGTATTCCAGATAAGAATCCCAATGACAATCCTTCCGGAGATGATGTCATGACGATTGATGACATGATTAGCAGATCAGAGAGGATTCCTGCTTGGTGGCACACAGCTTTAACCGGTGAGGGACAACGATTTGAAAGTGTGAAGGAGTTAAGATTGGCCTTGCTATACTACTCCATGGCAAAAAAATTCGAATACGAGTTTGGGAAGAATGAACCAAGCGTATTCGAGTGTTTTGTCGGTTTAAGGAAGCCAAAAATTGTCCGTGGATGTTATTTGCCTCTCCACCGAAAAATGATAATAGAATTGAAATCAAAAGGTTTATAGACAATCACAGTTGTGGGCAGCATGGCAATAATGCTGGTCAATCTAGAGCCTCAAGGCGATTCATTGCTACCCAATTACAACCGACGTTAAAGGTTCGACCGGATATACGGCCTATTAACGTTCAAAAGGAGTTTCTAAGCTCGTATGGGATCAGGGTCGATTATAGTAAGATTTGGTGGGGTAAAGAAAGAGCACAAGAGAAATTATATGGTGATGCCCGTGAGTCCTACGATCAATTACGATGGTAAATATTAGATGATATCTAACAAAAGACAAACTAATTTTCTTTATGTGACGTTGATTATACTAATTTTTTAATGTTGGTACTAACGCTTAATCTTCAATTTTCTAGGTATGTAGAAGAGGTCAAGAAGACAAACCCAGGTAGCTATATTCATGTTGAACAACATGAGGGAAGGTTTACAAGGTTATTCATATGCTACGCCACCTGCATAAATGGTTTTTTATACGGCTGTAGACCACTCTTATTTTTGGATGGTACCTTTCTTGAAGATCAATTCAAAGGCATACTCCTAAGCGCCGTAGCATATGATGGAAATCAGGGGATATTTCCATTGGCGTACTGTATATACGATCAGGAAAATAACGTTAACTGGAAGTGGTTCTTACAAGGTTAGTTCTATCCCTAGCCATGTTAGTTCTATTGCAGGTTATGATAATTCTAGCTCATTCATTGCTAACTCTATAATTCGTGTATAGTAACCACAACTCTTTGTAGGTTTGTGGTCTATTCTCTATGAAAGGCCAGATCCATACAACCCTCCACACAAGCTAGTGATAATTTCAGATGCGGATAAGGGGATCAGAGAAGCAGTTAGAGAATTTTTTCCAGATTCTATACACTCTCGATGTGTGTTGCATCTAGTTGAGAACTTCAGGACAAAGTTGAAGGATTTGGGATTCAAATCAAAAGATACTCAGATCTTGGGTAATCTATTGCAATCTGCCTGTTACAAATATACTAGAGCAGAATGGAACGATTACATGGACGACATTAGATTGGTTGACGAAAGAGCTTACAATATTATGATGAACTACGGTCCAGAAAACTGGGCCAATGCGTTTTTCCCTGGAGTTAGGTAAGTTATAAGCTATTTCATTACATGACTATTATAAGCCGCTTGACGAATTCCCTATTATGTTTCAGATATGGTCACGTTACATCAAATGTTGCAGAGTCATTCAACAAATGGATACATGAGGCTAGGCTACTACGGATACTTCAACTGGTAGAGCACATACGTAAACAGATTATGGTTCGTATGAATGAGCGACGAGTCATGGCTGAAAGCTGGAATCAATTTCTTTGCCCCAAAGCTGAACTTGCTCTCAAAGAGAACATAGAAAATGGCCGTCCATTGGAGGTTCGTCAGTCCCACACAGGATTATTTGAGGTACAATCATATAGATCTTGTCAAGTGGATCTAGACAATAAAACATGCACAGTGTAAAATAGAACTAACATGAACTTCGACAGAACTAACATGACTTATGGTAGGTCTAAATTGATGCTAACTAGAACTAACGTGACTCATGGTATAACTAGCATGGATTACACAAGATCTAACATGAATTTCAATAAAAACTAACATAGTGAAATTAGGAATAGCATGTTCTTACAAGAAAAAACACTGATACCACTCCATATCCTTTGCCATAGGCCTCCTGGCTAATCGTGTCCAAAACTGCCTCTTCCACCTGTAATTGTTATGAAACATTAAAATTCAATTTAAACAATATAATTTGAATTATTAAGGAAGTTGTGACGCCCCTGGGTTCACACAAGGCTGCAGTCCGAGGTGAAACCAAGAATGTCAAACCTGCCATGCACCACACCGTGCAATAACATGTTTCACCATCACAATTACTATCTCTCTAGTGGAATCAACAACAGGTGTAGGTACAAAGCAAGTAAAAGGTGAATCGACAAATACTGAATTAAATGATAGAACATAACATGTCTCATCAACGAAATAAACTGAAGTACATAGTCAAAGCCTGAACTGAATAAACTGGAGTTCCTTAACAAGTCTCAAAATACAATAAGTCTGAATAAAGGAAATAAGGCGCACAGCCTTTACAACTTCTAGAATAAACTCTCAAATGTCTAACATCACTACAGTGGAGCCCAAAGAAAATAATACACAGCTAGAATGTAAAGCTGAACACTAGAGTGATCCGCTATCAACCTGCGACTCTCCGTGCTCCTGGCTCGTGACCTGAAAGGGGGGAGGGACAACGAGCGTCAAAGCGCTAGCGAGCAACATCACAACCAAACCCCAAGGGATAGGGCTCGTTGTATATACACAAATATACAATAATACATAATAGCATTAAATCATCATACAAACAGATATGGGTCTTAGTACTTAGGGAAATACAACACGAGCATAGGTACGTCGAGCGAAATAATCCAAACAAGGAAACCCTCATGTATATACCTTGTATCTCAAATTGTAGATCCCTAAACACCAAGCCCGAGATATAATAGAGAACAATAAAAGAAGACTACTCATCTCAAGATTTAAATATGATGTCGTGTCACAACTCAAATAGATATCATGTCCAGCCAAAACAGGTATAGGTATCAACTCTCAAGGTCTGAACTGAGGTAGTGGTTGTCCAACACATGGACTACATACACAAGCTGTCCAACGCATGGACTAAATATATGAACGGTCCAACACATGGACTATATTCCATAACTACCCAACACATGGACTACGTTTATGGATATCCAACACAGGGATTTAAAATTGATGAGTGTCCAACACATGGACTAAGTACAATAGTTGCCCAACACATGGACTACGTTTATTGGTTGATTTAGGTGCATATACCCAAGCTTCTAACATGTCGCGGTACACGAAACTAAACTCATGTCCATATATCACCTCACATGGAAACGTATAAATTCTGTCTACAGGTATATTTATATACACAGCAGGTAATTAAACAGAAACACAAAGGAAACAGGAAAATCTCGGATGAGTCGACTCATGCACTCTTATGAGTCGACTCATGCCTCATGGGTCGACTCGTATACTGATGAGTCGACTCAGCAGAAGATAAAAGACAACAGGAAACGACTTTGTGAGTCGACTCATGATCAGTCATGAGTCGACTCGACATGATGAGTCGACTCATGATGAGTCGTGAGTCGACTTACGAGCTGAAATCTGCATTTTTCGAACTGAACTTGTTCTACTCGTTCCACATCTCGATTTTTCTAGTATACATACATCTAGCCTTCAGTTTTAGGCTATTACACAGAGAGAAAACATATATAGCACATGAAACAAATACTTGCATGTTAACCCTAACATTTAAATCCCTAACATGAAGGACAACATCAAATTGATATAAAAACTCATGTTTTTTTATTCTTTAAACAAAATTCCAGATCTGGGTTTTCATTAAAAACTTGTTGGTAGGGGTTTAAAATCTTAAGCACATGATTTCTAACATTCACCCTATCAAGAACATTGATTTATACTAGAAAATAAGTCTTAGGCTCAATAAAACCCATTAAAAACGTTTATAAATACATAAAAACATAGGGAAGGGATTGGGTGAGATGCTACTCGCCTCAAATGCGAAGAATAACGATCCCCCTCGATGCAATCCACAAGAAGCTGCTGAAATCCCTCTTGAAATGCCCCCAAAATCACTAAGAACACCTAGGGTTTGAAGGAGAGGGAGAGAGGCTAGGGTTTCTTGGGAGATCTGATGATAATGGGTGTTTTCGGGTTCCAAAAGATATATATGAGCCAACAAAAACCCGATCCGAAACCCACAAACCCGAACTGAAAGAGGCCAAAAAAACCCGATGAGTCGACTCATGACTTATGATGGGTCGACTCATGGTCATGGGTCGACTCATAATTTTTATGAGTCGACTCAGCAGAAGAAAATTTGCAACAGGACTCGATTTCATGAGTCGACTTATGACAGGCGTGAGTCGACTCAACCTGATCAGTCGACTCATGACATGCTATGAGTCGACTCATGGACAAAAATCTGCATACTTCGATTTCTCGACACACGATTTGCAAACTTGCAACTCATCCTCATACCTGAGGCATATCCCCAACTTCATAAGCTCAAAATACTAGTTTCCATGCATGACCATGCAATAAAGATATTTATTATTTATTAGATATCATTATTCACTCAAATTCATACTTATGAGTTGTCAAAATCAACGGGGTCTTACAGAAGTATATGCTAACCTTGTCGTCAAGGCGGCCACCACGAAGCACATATAACAACTCTTCCCTATTAATACTGCTGTTGGTTGTTACTATAACATTATATCTCCTAGTATAAATTAAAACTAACATGAATTAGAACTAATATGTGGAGAATTAGCATATAAATAGTCATTCGAAACTTACCTGTGAATCTTCTGAGAACAAAATTTGGTTAGGCTCTTAATTTGAGATTTGTCGAGTCTTTCTGCTACTGGAGATGGTATCTTTAAATTATGTACAAAAGCACCTGTGCTATCTATTATGCGTAAGTTAAACAATGTAGGGTCTGGAATCTCATTATTCTGCTCTCCCAATAGAGCTACCTCTTCATCTGTCATTGGCTTCAAACTCAACGCATCAAAAGTGGGGATTTGATTACCGGGGTAAAAATGAGTAACTTTGTCAGCTAGTTTTACTTTTGGTTCAGGACTTTCAAGTATATCTATACTAATTTTTTTCCTTTTTCTTTCTTTTGCCTTCAGTATATGGTGTCCTCTTCCATTTAGATCTCCTGCTTACCATTCTTGGCTGTGGTCTACGCTTTGCTTCCACATTGGTC
>BQKN01000375.1:0-23041 GCA_022839385.1 Asparagus kiusianus | reverse complement strand
CTCCTCTTCCTTATCTACAATATCTTCCATATGCTCCTCTTCCTTATTTACACTATCCTCAACCTTAGTATCTACAGTCTGGTCAACCTTACTATATACCCCCTCCCCTGGAGAAGTAACAGGCTCCTCTTCTATTACCTCATCGTCAGCAGGATGCTTCACATCCTCCAACTATCGTATGTACATGTTCTTGCATGGTGGGCTCTTCCTTATGTACACTGCTTGTTTTGGACTTCTGTTCCTCTTGAGCTTTCCATCGCTTCTTCCTAATTTCATTTGCAATTTTCTGTTTGATATTTGACTTAAACACCACCGGGTCTATAACCTTATCATATCTTCCACATTTTTCAATTATCCTGTTAAGCCTGTTGATCTCAATCATGAATTCTTTATAATATTTGCTCTTGGTCTGCTTTGTAGCAACAAGAAGTCACTTGAGAAATTTAGCAGAATTTCTCCAAAATATGAGTTGCTGCTCAATGGGAAGAACATTGATCTCCTCTTCATCGTCAAAAGCAACGTCAATATGCTTTGCCATGATCTGTTATTGATACAAGATTATAATTTTAAGTAGGATTAAACATAATTAGGATATTCTTTGCAGTTAGAGTGAAATGAGTACGACTTAACATAACAGGATACTTACGTAGCCTATTGAGAAGTTCTTAGTAGTTTCTTCCTGGAAAGCCTTCCTCTTTGCCTGACGCTTTTGCTGAAGAACTTCACCCCTCTGTACAGCGGGGCCTTCATCCCTCTGTTTAGCGGGAAGTGAATGAACATGACCTGGAGAAGCGACCTCCGCAATAGGCCTATGGACAAATGTTATTGACGCTGACTTAGCCTTTGAAATAATTGTCAGCATCCTCATAGATGCGATTTTCTCCTCCCCTGATGCCCAATTCGTCATTAGAGGTCTGGAGGTATCTAAGAGGGCATATTTCTTTATGCCTATCATCTCGTAGTACCAAAGCTGTACCAAATATATTTACCATTAACATTTAATACTAGACTAGACCAAAGAGAATAAAATATGGCTGCATCTAGAACTAACATGATGTAAATTAGTACGTGATACGACATGAATTATGATAGAACTAACATGACCTATGATAGAACTTACATGGGTGCAGATAGAACTAACATGGTATATCTTAAAACTAACAAGGTGCAGACTAGAAATCACACGAAACAAATTAGAACTAACAAAATCTGCAACAGAACTAACAAAATCTGCAACAGAACTAACATGGTATACATCAGAACTAACATAGAATAAGTTATAACTAACAATGCATAGGTACGAACTAGAATGAAACAAGATCAGTAAAATATGGAACTTACACATAATAGTGTCATGCAACCTGGGACATATGCGACCATTTGCTTCTTCTTTCCCTCCAAAGCAACTCCAATGCCCCTGATAATTTCATTATAAAAGAACTTGGCCCATGCAACAGAATTGACCCTCTGAATGCTATCCAGGTACCTGAGTAAGGGTCTAGGGATACCTTCCCCTGCTATGGGACTCCATATCATAGAGCATTGGTACAAAATTTGTAGCAGAACAAAATCCTCGATATCCCGCTTTTTTGTAGATTCAACTAGCCGTTCAAGTAGCCCTTCAAGATGTTTACGTTGGCTGGTTTCTGCTTTTTTTAACTTCTTACCCTCTTCAGAAATGAAAAGCTTAGCGAAGTATTCCAGCCATATTCTGCTTCTTGAGTCCCTATTGTTCCTTATGTCCTCCCCATAAATTGGGAAATAAGTATGGTTATGGACCCATTGCAAATCAAAACTAACATTTTTTATACACCCACTTTTTGAATCAGGTATACAAAAGGTGTTATTATCTCTGTCGAAAAAGCTCAGCAGCAGCTCAATGGTGGACCGATTAGGCGTAGGAGCCCCAAATAAAATGTAATGCTGAAATATAGAACCGCAGTATGCATCCCTATGCCACTGGCGGATCTTCGGGGCAATGCGCTTCATAAATCCCCAATAAGCCCCGATATTGGCCGTTAACCTTAGTGTTTTTGCTGAGCCTGTTAGAGCAATTTTTTCCTTGCAAAAAATTTTTCGAGTTTGTAAGTTCAATAAGACATATGAAACAATATTAGACCTAGCACTAACGGGAACAAAATAGAGCTAACACGTAGTGTTATAGAACTAATATTGGACTCAAACTAGAACTAACATTGCACTCAAACTAGAACTAACATTGGACTTAAACTAGAACTAACATTGGTCTCAAACTAGAACTAACATTTGACTCAAACTAGAACTAACATTGGGCAAAGCCTAGAACTAACAATATTAGACCTAGCACTAACGGGAACAAAATAGAGTAACACGTAGTATTATAGAACTAACATTGGACTCAAACTAGAACTAACATTGGACTTAAACTAGAACTAACGTTGGTCTCAAACTAGAACTAACATTGGACAAAGCCTAGAACTAACAATATTGGGGTAATCTGCATTGTCTCTTCACGGTATAAACCCGTATTCTTGAAGATTAAACCTAGCCATTGCCGTTGCCGAATACTGAATAACATAACACTTACTGTTTTTTTTAGGGGGGTTTGTTGGTACGACCAGCCACAGCCTTCCTCCTTTTCTGGGCTCGCTATTGTATTGCCTCCTTTTGCATTTCGATGAGGGTTTGCGTAGCTTCCGTAGCTTCCTCCGCGCTGCCACCCACAGATGAAGCGCCTTTTCCTTCCAACTCGGCTCGGTGAGCGACCTCGTAGTCGTTCCTGGATTCTTCCGTAGACGACATTTTTCCGGCAAAAACCCTAGAAACGTTGAAATCCGTACAGAAATTAGGAAGATGAAGAGTTTTTGATGGCGGTGCTAGGGGAAGAGAGAGAAAGAGAGGGAGAGTACTTGTAAAGGTGAGGGGAACATTAACCCAGCTCAGTCCCATCATAGGACAAGATCGTAACTTCCTCTGGGCTTTTTCTGAAAAAAGTCAATTTGGGGTCTCGTCACAAATACTATGCGTATTTGGGGCTATTCCACATGGGACAAAATACAGGGGGGCTAGTCACACGAAGTCCCCACTTTTGGGGCCTGGACACATTTTTCCCATTAGTCAAACATCCATAAATAAAAAACTCATAACCCAAATTCCTCATGATGATTTCAAAGTTTTGATGTAGGACAAGAGACTAGAAGATGCCATAACAATTTAATTAGATTCAAATTTTGCCACACATACACAATAAAAACATATTTTTAAAAAAAGGAAGAAAACACTATTCTGTGAGCCCATTTTGCACTCTATTTAAATGGGTTTTCTGAGATATTAGTCCCTTAAATGATCAATAATTTGCACATTAGTCCCTCAATTTTTAGAACTTGCATATTAGTTCTTCAAATTCTATAAGTTCTTACAAAATGGTCTCTTTATTAATATTTTAGTTCAAAAGCATAATCATGGTTGAGTCAACTCCCAAGACAACATCTTCAATCACCAAATTTCCCCTCTCTCTAATGTTTCTAACTATTGTAAAACTCAACGTTGGGTTAGGTCTTTTCTAACCATTGGAGAAGAAAGGATTCTAGTGGATTTGGGTTTATAGGAGGGTATAGAGTTTAAACCAATTAAAAATGGGTAGCACAACATAATAGAAGAGTAAAACGGACACTTTGCCTCCAATCATTAGATTTGATGGAATACTCTCCTCAAATGTAACATGATTTAACTTGGAAGATCATTTTGCAAGACCCTACAGTATTTGAGGGAATACTATGTAATTTTTAATTTACAATTTTGTTTCATATATTACATTTTCTAGTTGTTTTATCATTATTATTGGAAATCTAGATTTCCTAAGTTAGGAATCCAAATATATTTTTATTTACAATAGGTCAAAATAACTAACTCATTCTTAAAGTTTTGGTGAACTCTCAATTTCCCTCCTAACATATCAATTTTTAAAGACTAATAATGTGAGAGTGTTTTCTATTTTTTATTTTATTTTATTTTATTTTGCATCCTTCATGAGTTTTTATCATTATATCTCCTTTTTCACAAAAACCAAAGAAAACTCTCAACCATTTTTCTCCCAATACCTTTTATCCATTATCTACTTTTTGGAATGGGATATTTTTTTTCCCTTTTGAATCACAAGAAATACACTAAATACAAAGTAACATTGTCACACAATCAATCTATTGAATATTTGATTGTGGGTTCACCAAATGACTACATTAAAGACATACACATAATTTAATGAGGAAAATATGTGAATCAGTACTTTAAGGAAAAACTTGAGAGTTTATCAATAATTTAAGGGTCATTTAGTCATTTTGTTTTTTCCAATATACAAGATACTTTTTAGAAATTTTCTTAAGCTGCTCTAAACAAATACAACCAATCCAGATACATTTTGTTTCCTTTTTTTATGAATTTTAAAAAATTTATTAAAAGGCATCAGGGATAATCTAGTTATATGTACAATCAGGACTTTCAAGAGTCTTCGAGAAGAATGTACATTAATATCTGCAAGCAAAAGAAGCTAACTTATGTGCACAAGTGTTGCATGCATGTTGGACACAAAAAATAGAGGAAGAGTTGACTCTTTGAAGAGAGACCAACAATCGCCAAAGAGACTAGAAAGATACGGAGAATAAGTGATTGCTCCATGAAACATTAGCACTACATGAAGACAGTCAAATTCTAACAAGATATCTGTCCAAAATATAGATAAGACAAGACGTAGTCCGATCAAAAGGCTAACGTTTCATGCTCAGGAGGAGACAAAGGTGGGAAAATGTGCCAAAGGAGTGGAGATGATGATCATGATAGTCGTGAGTTATGACTCCAACTACAAAAATATCCTCATTGGTGTTGGGGAATTTAGGTAATCCCCACCTACTACGATCTGTGCAACTCGGAAGACAATCAACGACTCACAAGATAAAAATAACCACAATCAAGAAGAAAGAACACCGAGATTTATGTGGTTTGGTCGACCAACTTTGACCAACATTCACGGGACAACAACATGAGAAATCCACTATGTATTAGAGAGGAACCACTCAACTTTCGTCTCTAAATCTCTTAATCTCACATATATAATCAACTCTCATACTCTCTCCTAAACCCAATCCTTATTATCTTTTGAACAAACAAAGACTGCGAAACCCTCTCCTACTGTTGTAATTTTTTGCATGGACAAAGACTACGAAACCCTCACCTCTCGCACAATATTTTTGAATCAGGATACAACTTCTGCTAACCATGGATTATAAGAATATTGGCTCTCTCCCCCCCCCCCCCTCCCCCTCCCCCTCCTCTCCTTTGATTTTTCCTCTAATAATAGAAGAATATATATAGGGAAACCAAAACCCTGCCTCTAGCCAAGCTTTCTAATTAGAATAGGATACAAACTTCTAATTATGATGAGACTCAATCTTTTAATCATGATAGATTTGTAGCCTTATCTAATTTTCATGAAAGTATACAAAGAACCAAAGATATAATCTCAACAATCTCCATATTGAATTTAATTCCCAAGCCACCTCGATGATCTACCTTTACGGTCTTAAAACTTTGTCTCTCCTGCTAGAGTTTTTTATTTTTATTTTTTGTACTTTAATATGAAACAACTGGACTCCTAATTGGAACACCCATACTCCAACCTGGATGCTCCTATGACCTCATTTTCATCTGCCTCGCTATGGCACCTCCATCTCTCTTGTGCGCACCAAGAGATCTTTGCCACCTCTAACATTAGAAGCAAATCAACCATGCTTGTCCTCCCAACTTGAACTTGACAATAGCCTCCTCCGGTTTATTGTCCTTGTACTCTACCTACATCGCTCGTCTTAAACTATATCGGTGCATCTTTTCTACTCCGCACTACAAGCCGGGTACCTTCATCTCCTCTATTATTTAGCTTGGATCGAATATAAGCGCTCATCGTCTTACACCTCTCGTAGTCCAATGCTACTATATTTCCATCTCCATGGGTGTCATTCAACTGTACCTTCTTGTGAGCTCTGCGTAATCTGGCACTATCTTCCTCGAGGCAACACACCAACCAACTTATGCTCCTGCGATGACTCCAGAATAATTACATGCTAACAACTCTATTATTAGAACCACGTCTGATTCTTTACACTAGTCTCATCCGTCGCATACGTGTTCACATTATCTGTTATCGGATTTGTCTTGTCATTATCATTAAAACTTTTCAGTACTTTCTGATTAATTTGAGCAACATCTGAAAAATCAAACCCTTCCATCGCATTTAGAGCACTCCAAAACTTAGAAATCAACTCATGGATCGCTAAAATATACCTCTGATTCATCATTCTACACACTAATCAACCTCAGCCAATGATTTGAATTTAAAAATAAATCTATACACCAAACTCCAAATTCAGCCATTCATCAGATCCTCACATGAATCATCTTCCCACTTGAATTAATGTTCACGTGACCATGCACATAATTCCTTCGCGTGGTCCAACCTAAGTCGAGCCCCCTTACATGCTTCTCTTCTTCCCACATGCAATGCTTCTCCTCCTCGTAATTTTCAAGCGAATATGAATATCAAACACTAGATAATTGTGGCCGCCATTGTGAACCTGCATGCCAGCCACTAGTAGAAAAACAAGCAATCTAGACAGAAATTTTCGTCTAGGTTGCTCCATTTTCTGTCTAGGCTAGTGCACGTAGATGGAATTCCGTCTAGTTTGTTTCGTCTAGTCTGATTCCGTCTAGGTCGGGGCAAACTAAACGGAAATCCGTCTAGGTTGACCAACCTAGACGGAAAGTAACCTAGACAGAAATAACATAACCGTCTAGGTTGGCAACCTAGACGAAAATCCGTCTAGGTTGTAATAAAGCCAACATAGACAGAAATTTTTCTAGGTTGAACCACTCTAGACAGAAATTCCGTCTAGGTTGATATTTTTTCAGCAAAAAAAAATTAATTACAATTTTTAATTCCTTGTATAATTACATTATACACATGAATAAATCCAACCATCCAAATATAATCAAAATTCATAACAATTCCATTAATAACCAAATATAATCAAACCATCCAATGCTCATATCCAATAATTCCATTATACACAATGCACACATCCAACCATCCAGTCCAAAATATACATCAACTAATTTCATCCAATATATACATCTAACAACATGTATACTAGCAATACACATGAATAAGATAGGACACACGACATGGATAAAAGTAGAGTGCTATAACAAATAAAACTGTTTATTGCATTAAAAATAAAAAAAACCTAAGCTATCGTCGTCGGCGGCAACATCCCTATCCCGGTTACGACAACGGGTGCTACTCGCTCTAATATCTCCACTCTAAAGGTCCAATTAAAAAATAATTATATGGTGTTTGATAACATATTAAACAAAAATAAATTTATACTTATAAAAAAAATGATGTGCCTGAACGCTGCTCTACCTAGCGCCGTAGTTATCGCCAAGCGAGCTTATGATCGGTATGATATCACCGTACGCGCTATGGGGAATTGCACCGCCTAGATATTCCATAACACACCCCATGAGATCGTCCATCAAGAAAGAGCCCTATCAGTTACAAATGGACCTACAAGGTCAAGACTAGAGCAGACAGAACCATCGAGCGTTATAAGGCTCGGCTAGTCGTTCGAGGTTTTACACAACAATATGATGTGGACTATGAGGAGACATTTGCACCAATTGTCAAAATGACTACTATTCGAACATTGCTCGCTGTTGTTGCTTCCCGACAATGGTCATTATATCAAATGAATGTCAAAAATACCTTTCTGCACGGCGACATCACTGAGGGTATCTACATGACTCCACCTGGACTCTCTCACTCCAAAGGTCTCGTTTATCACCTTCGCTGAGCTCTCTATGGCCTCAAACAAGTACCCCGTGCATGGTTCACCATTTCATACAGGTTATGCAACCGGTTGACTTTCTTCCAAGTGAAAATAATCCAGTGATGTTCATCTCCTCCTCCAATGGCCAACGCACCATCCTCCTCTTTTATGTTGACGACATGATCATTACTGGTGACTATCCATCGACTATCAACCAGATCAAATCTCACCTACAACAAGAGTTTAAAATGAAATACCTAGGTAATCTACATTACTTCCTTGACTGGAGTTCACTCAAACACCACGTGGCTACCACCTATCTCAACAAAAATTTGTCACTGAGAACATCATCAATCGTGCAGGCACAAGACATTCCAAACCATCTCGGACGCCCCTCGAACTGAACGTTAAACTCAACGCCACCGATGGTGATCCTCTCTCTAATGCAACTAAATATCGACATCTTGTAGGAAGCTTGGTCTACCTCACTATCACCAGACTTGGCATCTCTCATGTAGTTTATGTCCTCAGTGAATTTGTCACAGCACCTCACTATCCTCATCAATCAATATTGCTTCGTGCTCTACGCTACATTCGTGAGACACCACGCAGAGAACTATTTTTCTCAGCATCATCATCACTCATCCTTCGTGGCTATAGTGATGCCGACTGCGCATGCAATACTACCGATCACAAATCTACCACTGGCTATTGTATCTTCCTAGGCGACTCTCAAATATCTTAGAAATCTAAAAAAATATGATGTTATCTCTCGCTCTAGTGTGGAATCAGAATATCACGTCATGGCATCTACAACAATATAGATCATATGGCTTTTACGAATGCAATCTTGTCTTTTACGAATGCATGAAGCACATAACGATTAACTGTCATTTCACTCGTCATCATCTCCTGGCTGGCACAATCTCTCTCCCCTACGTCAATACCGACCTTCAACTAGTAGATCTATTCACCAAATCTCACACAATATAACATTATCTATTTCTTCTTGGAAAACTACATTTAGTTAACCCAACTGTAATTTGAGGGGGTGTTAAATATTGCATAGATAGCCTCTTTCGTTTAGTCCCACATCCAGTAGAGTAATTGAACAATATAGACCATAATACCAATGAATACAAATATCTTTTATTCTCTTGATTTGCTTTGTTTCTCATAGTACCATGCCCCCATAAATTGTACCCATTTCTAATTTGCATTCAAAGACAAACGATAGCTATCCACTTGACAATTTATGATTGTGGTAAGGTAATGATCTCTTCACTATTTGTCTTTTTTTGTGACAATGAATGGGATCCGAATTAATTATGCATATGCATAGTTTCAAGCTTCAAAGCAAGTCTCAAATATGAGCACAACACGCGTGCGCGTGCACACGTACCCACACACACACGCACATGCACGTACGCACGACCACGCGCACACACACGCACGTACTCATGTACACACGCGAGCGCGCACGCATGCACGCGCACACACCCACCCACAGACATATAGACACACACACAAACTTGGTCAATTCTTGTCCAGACAGGCATCAAACAAGACGGAGTGACAAATTTAAAGAACAAAAAGGTTGTCTGATATTGGCCAAATGTTTAAGATTTCACTAATATGTTCGTTCCTATTTTCCATTAAAATCCAACACATATTGGATTAACAGTCCAAGAAAATTATGTTGGACTTGATCGTGATTAAATTATAGAGATTAAACATCAATTAGAGCGGAAGTTATACCTGAATCTATTGCTTGGATCTGAATTAGGGTTTTGATGATCTTATAATCTTAAGGTTTCTCCTTTAGTATCTCTTTAGATGGGGATAAGAGAATTGAGTGTGTTAACCCTAGATTAGAGACCATAACCCCATATTTATAGGTGTTGTACTTTTATAATTAACCCCTCATTAAATTATAATTACAACCTAGTATCTGCATATTTAGCTCGTGATTTATTTAAACACTTATTAACCTAAATTGATTGATCACTTTAAGCGGGTTATCTTTAAGGATAGCAATACATACTGATATAACATATGTGCCTATAAATAGATTTAATTAAATTTAAATCTAACAATCTCTCACTTGGGCACCATATATTTCCTTAAAGTGTGAATAACCTTATGAGCTCAAAAATTACTATCATAAATAAGGTCATTTCCAAACAATCTCGTCTATTGACTATATCAATATAGGATCAAAGTGGCCTTCGTCACATTTATCGTGACTCGACCCATCAATGGTCATATATACTAATATAATCAAATAACATAGATCAATCATGGATGTGCAGCATGAAAATTACACGTAACGTGACCAGTACATATCTATTTTTAACTGGTCCTACCTTAAACTTTAGTGAGGTCATCCTCAAACATAATATACCAGAGTGTATGAACTAAAAACTTTATTCTGATTAGACAATACAACCTAACATAAATTATCACAATCACAAACTCCCACTAAATCATGATATCCTTGATTAATACCACACCCATATGAGCACTATGCTCATAAAAGACCTTAGGTGGTAATCCATTAGTAAGAGGATCAGCTATCATGGAGTTTGTCCCAATATGCTTTATGAATATTTGTCCACTATGTACCCTTTCTTTCACAACTAGGAACTTAATGTTAATATGTTTTGACTTAGTTGAGCTCTTGTTGTTATTGGAATACATAACTATAGATTTATTGTCACAATATAACTTTAGTGGTCTTTCAATATATTTTAGAATGCGTAGTCCCATGACAAAATTTTGCAACCATATTCCCTAATTTGATGCCTCATAGCAAGTTACAAATTCTGCTGTCATAGTGGAAGAAGCTATAAGTGTCTGTTTGATATTTTTCCATGATATAGCTCCTCCTACTAACATATAAATGTAGCCTGATGTAGACTTTATACTATCTTGACATCCAGCAAAATTAGAATCAGAATACCCAATGACCTCATCCTGTTCTAATTTTCTGTATGTGAGCATATAATCTTTTGTTTTCTGAAGATACCTCATAACCCTTTTAAATGATATCCAATGATCCATACTATGGTTGCTTAAGTATCCGCCTAATATCCTAATAATGTATCCAATATCCAGATGCGTACACACCTGAACATACATTAGACTTCCTACAGCCGAAGCATAAGGAATCTTATACATTTCCTGAATTTTAAGGTTGCATTTAGGGCACTGATTGAGACTCAACTTGTCTCCTTTAGCAACAGTGGTGTCTCCTAGTCTGCAATCTTGCATACCAAACCTTTTAAGTACTTTATCAATATAGATCTTTTGTGATAATCCAAGTATACCTCGAGAACGATCTTGATGTATCTGGTTTCCTAATAAAAGAGGCGTCCCCAAGATCTTTCATCTTAAAATTCTTTGATAGAAATCTCTTGGTTTCGTGCAACATGCCTATATCATTAGTGGCAAGCAATATGTCATCCACATACAAAACCAGAAAAATATACTTACTCCCACTAAACTTGTGATATACACAGTCACCAACAATATTTATTATAAAACCGAATTAGATAAGTATTTGTTAAAACTTGTAATATCATTGACGAGGAGCTTGCTTGAGTCCATAGATGGATTTTCTTAATTTGCAAACCATATTCTTCGGGTCTCTTGATACAAAGTTTTCTAGTTGCACTATATAAATCATCTCATCAATGTTGCTATTGAGAAATGCAGTCTTAACATCCATCTGATGTAACTCAAGATCAAAATGAGCAACAAGTGCCATGATTGTTCTAAAAAAGTCTTCCGATGAAACCGGAGAGAAAGTCTATGTATAATCAATGTCTTCTTTTTTAGTAAAACATTTAGCTACAAGACGTATCTTATACCTCTCCACATTACCGTTTGCATCCCGTTTGGTTTTAAAAAATCCATTTACAACCAATTGGTTTTACACCTTCTGGCAATGGGATAGTTCCTAAATTTTATTGTCTTGCATAGATTTGTACTCTTCATTCATGGCATCAATCTATTGTTAAGAGTTAGAACTTTTCATGGCGTGAAGGAAGTTGATTGGATCATCTTCCAACATTTCATTATTATCCTAATGTTCTTGGAGAAATACAATAAAATCATTCGGAATAGTATTTTTTTCTTTCTCTCATGGATCTCCTTAATGACACTGGTTCTTGAGGTTGTTGAGTTTGTTCTTCTAGAACAGGGAGTTATTCAACATTATTATCTTGAGGTTTTGGATTTACTTCTTGAGTAACAACAGGTATAAGAACCTGAATATTATCAAAAGTATCTGTATGGATTAGATCTGAAGCCAATTCCTCCTAAAAAGCAATGTCTCTAACTTTATTTCTCCCCTCAAACTCAACATCCTCAAAGAATGTTGTTGTTCCCATCTCAAAAATATTCCTGAGTGTGGGATCATAAAACTTATAGCCCCTAGAGCATTCAGAATATCCAATAAAGTATATGCTAATTGTTTTGGAGTCCAATTTATTTTCATTTGGCATATAAGGCCTTGTCTCAGCTGGACATCCCCAAATATGTAAGTACTTTAAACTGGGCTTTTGACCAGTCCAAAGCTTATAAGGTGTTTTAGCAACTGCTTTACTTGATACTCTGTTTAGAATGTAAGCTGTTGTTTTTAGTGCTTCTCTCCACAGTGACTCTGGTAAAGAAGAATGAGTAATCATACTTCTTACTATTCATGCTAGGTGAACCTGACATGGTGTACTGTGGGACGATACCACATTCCTCTAGGTATCTAACAAATGGTCCTGAATATTATTTACCTGAACTATCATATCTGTCGTAGTACTTACCATCACGATCAGATCTAATGGTTTTAATTCTTTTATTGAGTTGATTCTCAACTTCAGCTTTATAAGCTTTGAACATGTCCAGAGACTCAGATTTTTTCATGAATAAGATATAGGTACCCATAACGTGAGCAATCGTTTATGAATGATATAAAATATTATTGATCATTCCAAGATGTCGTAAGAAATGACCCACAAATATTCGTATGTATCAATTCTAAGACGTCTGAAGATCTTTTGGCATCTAATCTCTTAACTTTGGTTTATTTTCTCTTGATACAGTCAACGCATACGTCGAAGTCTGAAAAATCAAAAGAATCTAAAAAGTCATCAGACACAAGACGCTCAACTCTACCTTTTGAGATATGACCCAAGCGCTTATGCCATAATATCGCCGAATTTTTCTTATTTAATTTACGCTTAGTACCATGTGATTCCACATGTAAGGATTCATTATAAGAAACAATTATATTAAGCAAATATAGGTTGTCGTAAGTACTCAAGTAACCAGTTCCCATAATATTTGAATTAAAAGATAAACCGAATTGATTGTTTCCAAATAAACAATGATAAACTGATTTGTCCAATACAGAAACAGAAACAAAATTCTGTCTAAAAGATAGTACTATAAAAGTATCTTTTAAGTCCAAATATGAATCGGTTCCTAATAACAACCTAAAGTGCCCAATTGCTTTCACGTCTATCGATTGTCCGTCGTCCACAAAAATGTGTCTTTCAACATCACTTGGTTTTTGGTAGCTCGGGTAGCCCTGCATAGAAACACTTATATGAGTAGTGACACCAGAGTCTAACCACCAAGTGTTACTGAAGCTAAATTAACCTCAGAACAACCAAAGTAAGGAACGTACCTTTCTTGGCACGCCAGACTTGATATTTGGTATAGTCCTTCTTTAGGTGTCTAGATTTGTTACAGAAGAAACAACTCTGATCATCCTTATGTTGTTTCTTCTGAACAGGACCCTTAGCAGTTTCATTATTATTTTTTCTTTTCTTGCCCTTATCCTTAGAGGCATAAGCCAGATGAGCACTTTATGTCTTATCTTGCTTTAACATGTCTTCTTCTTGCACACAATATGAAATGAGCTCATTTAGAGTCCATTTCTCTTTTTGATAGTTATAACTGACCTTAAATTGATTGAATTGTACAGGAAGAGACAGGAGAACCAGATGCATCAGTAACTCATCATAAAGATCGAGTTTAAGTGTCTTAAGTTTTGAAGCAATATGAGATATTTCCATAATATACTCCCTGATATTTTTTTGCCCTTATACTTCATCAAAATCAAGCGAGCTAAAAGTGTGCTTGTTTCTACCTTATATTTGGCCTGAGTAATCCCTTCGGATTCTATGCCCATGAAGGCTTCTGGAATGCCGCGCTTAATGTTCATAAGACTCATGTGATTTGAACGCTCTTATTTCTCATACTCCTTCTTAACATCAGGAGTGCTATCCGCATTGAGAGGTTGGAGTTGTTCAGTTCTTAATGCAAGGTCTAGATCCATACAGCCAAGAACAATTAATATGTTCTCTTTCCAAACCTTAAAATTTATCTCATTGAGCAGGGGAATTGTGTTGATGTTAGTAGAAATTGTGGCAGCAGATGCATTAGCTAAAATAAATAAAAGATACTCACATTATTAACTATAATTAGTAATCAATAAAATTCAAATAATGATAGATTTCATCTTAAGATATCTAGCACAACATTAATATCAAGTCTTTGGATATTAATATTACTTTGTAAGTGATACCTTGTTACAATGATCAAACACTGACAATAACTCATGTCAAAAAATAAAACTATCTTTAGATCGATTCATTATTCACATGTAAACCTTATAATTGTCACACGTTTATCATCACAGATGTGTATGCAGTCTAAATATGTATTAACCTTCATTTAGGCCGGTTAAATATTTACACGAAAACATACACACAACTGTCTAACATCCCTCATGAATAATTTACACAAGAGATATTACTTTGGTAATATCTTGTTTCAATTAATCATTTGGAATAAAGGACAGATATAATACCTTAGTGCCATATTATTTAAATTAAATAATTGATTAACTACCATATTTAATTTAATTTAAATTAAACAAAATTTCCATAGCTTAATTGGGCCCAAATTGGTAAAAGAAACTTAAATGGGCTTTGGCCCAAATCATTTCTTCTTAACTGCACACGCCTGAAATAAATTGATTGCAGGCCCAGAACCAAAAGACCTTAAGTGGACTTTTGACTTAAAGAAGAAATGCATTCTCTCAATTCATTAACTGTGCCCTAACCCAAAGAAGAAACTGAAGCTCATCTTCAGCTTCTACCTGACGAGATTTGAGCTCACCTAAAAATTACAAAAGCTGAAGCTCTTGTTTGAGGCTCGAGGATCGAGCTCACCTTCGAGATCGAGACTTAACCTCGAAGCTCGTCTGAGAATGAGCACGAGGCTCGCCTAAAATAGGGCTCTTTGAGCTTGCCTTCAACAGATCGAGCTTTACCTGAGTCGAGCCGGAGCTCGCTTGAGTTGAACACGAGGTTCACCTGAGACCGAACACAAGGTTTGATTGAACTTTGAGATTCGAATGTCGACTGAAGCTTCGAACATGAGGTTCGACTGAAGTTTCGAACACAAGGTTCGTCTGAAGTTTTGAACACGAGGTTCGACTAAATCTTGAAACACGAGGTTCGACAGAAGCAAACCGAAGTTTGCCAGAAGCCTTCAACAAAGCTGAATCGAACACGAGGTTCGTCAGAAGCAAACCGAAGTTCACTGGAATCGAACCGAAGTTCGTCTGAAGTTCGAACCTCGATCAAATGCCTCAGGTAAGCCCTCAAGCCCTAATTTCTTTCACCCCTTAGGGTTTAGATCTGAAACGCCGTCGCCGTTTGCGTTACAGCAACAAACACCCCTTAGGGTTTTGTTCTAAAAATAGTCGTCACCGCTGTCTTCATTTGACAGTGGGGCCGCCATCGATAAAACTATAGTGAGGAGTTGGAGAACGACGACAACCAAAAACAAAAAACCATTTTTTCTGTCGATTTTGAACTCAATCCAAAAAATTGATATGTTGCACACACTTGATCTGAATCTGAATCCATTTTAGATCCAAACATCCAAAAAAGAATCAAACCCAAAAAAAAGATAAACTTTACAGTTCATGAGTGCAACAGATCCAAAAAAAAACGAAACAAAAAATGAACTTTTACTGTTCACCCGTGAACAGTTCTTAATAATCCACAAATTAAGATCAAAAACTCAATTTTAAATCTTAAACCCCGAAGAAGTAATCATGGTGGCTCTGATACCACTTGTTGGACTTGATCGTGATTAAATCATAGAGATTAAACATCAATAAGAGCGAAAGCTATACCTGAATCCATTGCTTGGATCTGAATTAGGGTGGTTTTGATGATCTTCTAATCTTAAGGTTTCTCCTTTAGTATCTCTTTAGATGGGGATAAGAGAATTGAGTGTGTTAACCCTAAATTAGGGACCATAACCCCACATTTATAGGTGTTGTACTTTTATAATTTGGCCTCTCATCAAATTATAATTACAACCTGGTATATGCACATTTAGACCATGATTTATTTAAACACCCATTAACCTAAATTGATTGATCACTTTAAGCGGGTTATCCTTAAGGATAGCAATACACACTGATATAACATATGTGCCCACAAATAGATTTAATTAGATTTAAATCCAACAAATTAATCATACCCGAGTTAATAGCCCTCCCCTTCTCTCTATCAACATCCAACCCCTCTTAGCTCCCCACATTTAGTGGTTGTACATGTAATAAATGCTATATAATCGAAAAGTTAACATTAGCACCGGTGACTTATTTTGTAAAAGCGATAAACTTTGAGGCGTTTATTTCAAATATTTTTTTAGGGGACCTATTTCAAAATATTGCTATTTTCAAATAGTAAAAAAGTGCACAACAAATTTACTTAACAGTGCCAACTTAAAGAAACACTTAGGGGCTGTTTGGTTGATGTATTTGGCATTGGGGGTTGGGAGAAAGCCTGCCAGAGCACTTTTGGCAGGCTTTCTGCCCAAAACGCCTCTAAAAAGAGGTGTTTTAGACAGAAAGCCTACCAAAAGTATTCTTTTGGCAGGCTTTCTGCCCAACCCCCAATGTCAAATACATCAACCAAACAACCCCTTAACAAAGAAATGGAAATTTTCAAGCACGGAATTTTAGGTATTTAGAATACAAACTTGCGGGAAATTTTCAAGCATGGAATTATTCTATTGAAATTCAAATTTCAAGCGCGGTGAACATGTATCCAAATCCATTGACCTCAAACGAGGACCATAAAGCCTATAATTGAAAACAAACTTAAGGGAAAAATTGCCAAATTGGTACCTAGAACAGATGCTATTTACCACTTTGGCATTTAAAAATACTCCGGTGTCTTTTTGATATTTAAAGTAAGTAAGAGTGACAATTAGGTACAAAAACTTGTCGACGTTCATTTTTTTTGCCAAAAACTGTTTGGAAAATTTCTTTCATCCCCTTAACCTCTTAAATTTATCATATTTTATCAATCTTCTCTTTTAATTCCCCAAAGTCAAATTTCTTCAAACTTTTTATCCAATAAGACTCTACTTCACGCTCTCTTTCTTCATCAATAGAGCCCCTTCTCCTCCTTCAACCTCCCACTATTCAAACTCAAACCCAAATGATTAACCCGCTGTTTGGATTATGGTTTGGATTTTGAATTTTGGATTAAGGTTTGGATTTGAATTGGGAGAGGTTGAAGGAGAAGGAGGGGCTCCATTGATGAGAGTAAAGAAGAGTGATAGAGTGTCTTATTGGGTAAAGAGGTAGAATAAATTTGCGTTTGGGGAAGTTGAATGAGAAGAATGGTGGAAAATACAATAAATTTAAGAAGTTAAAGGGTGGAAGAAAATTTTCCAACAGATCTAGTTGGAAAAAATGAACGGCGACAAGTTTTTGTACCTAATTGTCATTTTTACACACTATATATACCAAAAAGGCGCCGGAGCAATTTTAAATATCAGAGGGGTAAATGATATCTATTTTAAATACCAATCTCGTAATTTATCCCAAACTTAAGGTATATTTAGCAATGCCCTCACTAACCAAGTTAATGAATCTAATCTAGTTAACATGTTCAAGTGTTGTTTGAGTAAAATTTGAGCAACTCCAAACTTAGTTTTCTTAGTTCAAATTTAGGCTCTTAATCGGGCTAGAACTAAAGCATCCCCCTAGTTGGATCAAAATTAACCTAGTTAAGATCTTAACTAGGTTAGTGAAGATTTGCCAAACACACCCTTAACTTCAATATAGACCACCATGCTCAAAGAGAATCCATAAGCCTCTAGTGAGCTAAAATGAAGGAAATGATAAGAATGAACATGGCCCTCTTGAATTTTCTATGCTTAAACAATAGGTAAACTATCAAATTGAAACAAATATTTATTGAGAGTATGCTCTTGGCCTCGCGTGGAACAAAAGATAAATCGATTTTTTTTTTTAAATTTCATGAGTTCCTTTTTGATATTTGCTTTATTTGGAATATGCAACCTAAGCTATATCCATCCCTATTATAATGAACGAGTTGGGCGCTCATCCTGCAATGCTCAGACTCATATTGTGGTACCTAACCCTTCATATAAACTTAGGCGAGAGGAAAATTATTTGCACACCATAAATGAGAAATGAAATAGAAAATTAAGCTATGAGAATAATAAATCTCCATCATTCTCTGAGGCTGAGAGTGAAAAACAAGGGAGGAAAAAGCTTCCTCAGCACTCCAGCAAGATTCCTTGATTTCTCATTCTGTTCTGCCACCTCTCCTCTCTCTCCCTCCCTCTCGAGATTAAAAACCTTTAAACCAATCCGGCCAAGAAGACGAATTCTAAAGGGTTAATTGCAGAAAACACCCTAAAATTTGGGGGGAGTTGCACTAAATCCCGATAAACTTTTTTTATTCCACTAAAACCCCTAAACTTTAGGGGTAATTGCACATAACCTCCTAAACATCTTTCGTTCCACTAAATTTAACATGAGATTTCTTATCTAATCTTCAAATAGCACCATCGGTTCTAACATCTCGTGCGGTAAGCAAGCGCTAAGAAAAATATGAAAATAATCTCTCGGTCTCAAAATGTCATCTATGTTTCCTTTTTAGTAAAAGCGTACGTGTTCCCCCCATGGCATGTGAGAGTTGAGAGTGCTAATATAAGGTTAAAATAAAATGAGAAATTTTGAGGTAAGATTCGACTGGAATAGAGAAGTTAAAAGCGAGTTATTATGGCACTGTTTGGCAACAAGACATTGTGTCTTGTCTAAGAGATCGTGCCTTATTTACTTGGTCAATAAGCTAGTAGAGCTGTTTGGTGACCAAAAATAGGAAGAGATTATTTTGAAGATTGTGTCTTTTGCAAGTAGCTTTTGAAAAGCTATCTCAAGTAGCGTTTGTCTTTGGGAAGGAGCTGCCAATTTTTTTTCTTCCGTTTTTTCCCCTAATAGTTCTAATTTTATATCAATAATATTACATGTCTTTTTTAGTCATTTAACAAATTTAAGCTAGTTGTACAACTACTTTTTCCAAACAGCTCTAGTCAATCTGCTAGCTTCACAACTCTAAGCTTTTAGCTATAAGTTTACAGTTTTCAGCTAGCTTAACAGCGTTCAGTAATAATCTCGCAGCTTTCAGCTAGTTTTGCCAAACAGAGCCTATGTCTAGTAATTTCTAAAAGTCCAGGGAGTATATGTAATTAACCCTGTTGTAAACTTCGAAGTTGAGCCCAATAAAAAGGACTAGAGATGCCAATTCCTTTGACAACCGTCAGTTCAGTGATCAACGGTTCAGATTGATTAACGACACGTCACGGCTGCTCCTCTTCTAAAAATGCATCGCGCACGTAAATTCTAACAGATCCTCTCTTGTCGAGGAGAAATTGGAGCTCCCAAGATCCGCGCTTTCAGGTTCGCTCGGTTTCTCTCTCCAAAAATCTCGTGTTTTCTCTCTCTCTAGATTTTTTTTATTTTAGATTTTTAGGTGTTGCTTCTTTAGTTTTCTTTCTAATCGATGCAGTGATTTGCGAATTTCTTGGTAATTTATTGTTCGATTGCGTATTTGCATTTGGAAAACTTAGGGTTTCGAGTATAATCATATAATTCTTTAGATTTGTTTATTTAATTTGATATGGGAGCATAATCATTTGAGTATTTTGAAATAAAAATTTGTGGTTATGTTTAGAATTTCTTTGTTCAATGTACACATTCCATGAGTCCATGTTTTGATGTTATTGGAAGAAATTCGATGCCTTTCACAAAGAATATGTTTTCAGTAGATCTATTTTTATTGGATGTCTATATCAAGAATGCTTGTCTTCAGCTTACACAGTTCAATTAGTTCCAGTCAGTATGCTCGTCATATTGTTCTTAGGGTAAATTTAACAAAATACAACTTTGGGTGGTGTGTTGCATAAGATTCACATTGACTTTTTAAGTTCCACAAAACCCTTGCTTTGCATCCCTTCTGATTTTTAGTAATGTGTTTTAGGCATGTCGTCTTAACTTTCAACTCCAGTAATGGCAGAGTCCCAAAGTTCGAGGGAGTTTTGTGAAATTCCCCAAAGCTCAGGGGGTTTTGTGGAATCTGTAGGGGAATTTCATTCTCCCCGCCTACCACAATATGCGCAACTCGGAAGCCAACCCCAATCAATAAGATAGAACAACCACAATCAAGAAAAAGAACACCAAGATTTACGTGGTTCGGTCGACCAACTTCGACCTACGTCCACGGGGCAACAATACGAGAAATTCACTATGTATCAGGGAGAACTACAAGAGGAACCAATCAACTCCCGTCTCTCAATCTCCCAACCTCACATACATAATCAACTCTCATATTCTCTCCAAAGCCCACTCCTTGTAATCTTTTGCACGGATAAAGACTACGAAACCCTCTCTCTCTCTCATCTACTACATCTCTACTTTTTCTTCATGGTTTTTTCTCCACCAATAGAAGAATATATATAGGGAAACCAAAACCCTATCTCTAGCCTAACTTCCTAATTAGAATAGGATTCAAACTCCTAATCATGATAAAACCCAAACTCCTAATCATGATAGAACTCAAACTCCTAATCATGATAGAACCCAAACTCCTAATCATGATAGAACTCTAACCCTAACTAATTCTCATGAAGTTACACAAAGAATCAAAGACAATCCTAACAGAATCTACAAAGTTCAGGGGGTTTTGTGCAAGTCACCCAAAGTTCAGGGGTTTTTGTGAATACCCATTACTGTTAGATTATGCTATCATGGAAAACTCGAGCCGAGCCAATCATCATAGCTGTAGGAGTTTTTTTTCCTCTAAAAAAGATCTAGAAACATGAAAAGTAAGAATCACGATAAAAAGGAGAGTCAATATCCATAGAGAAGAAGATATTATAACCAAGGGCTTGTTGGGAAAGATATTATTCAATCCCGCACCTTGCTAGAGTTTTTTCTTACACATTAACTACATTATAGCTAAGTGAACTATACCGAAGTGATGCTTCAGGATAGTAAATACATGTTTTTCTTCCTCGAAAACATTATATAGGTTAATCATTTAGCGATATGATGTAGGAGCCTAGGAGGTTGCAAATATGGGCATATCTGTTGATCAAAACGGAGGTCACATTGTTGTAAAATTGGATGATTTAATTAATTTATCTTTGTAAAATAAGAAAGTACTATATTTGTATGCGTGCTATCTGCTGACTTTATTGTGAGGCCATGCTCCTTTGTTTATAGCAATATTCTTGTATATTGGTGTAGTCAGCATTAAAACTGTAGGATGCTCCCTCAGGTATTGATCCTTGGACTTATATATGCCTCTGTTCACCCCCTTGATACTGTGTCAAATTTCTCATGGTAAATAGAAAATACTTTTAGGACTAATGAAAGTTATTTTCATACTTTTGGTGTTAATGTAAAACCAAAAAGGATATAGGTCAGTAGCTGCAATAGAAATATGTCTTTTGATGCTCATCACTGCTGTAAATATTGAACATGAAGGCAACATCAGCTAGAAGAGGCAAAAATGGAGACTGAGTTTACTTTTTAGGGAAGAGCGCTAGTTAGATGGTCAGAAAACAGGAATTTTAAGAATTGGACATTTTTCAAGTGACATTCATCTTTCTTTGTCGGAGTACTTTTCGATCAAGTCATTCTCCACAACGCTCTGCAGTACTTTTCATCCTTTTAGTAAAGTCATCTTTAAAACAAATCATTTGTCTGCCTAAAAAACCAAGTTTCTGATTGATCTTTAGCATTTTCATGATAGTAATGGTGTATTTCATTTTATTTTATCTTATAGATTTGCCTCTCCTGAGACGAGAATGTTCATGATACATATTATATTCGACATGATTTTGTTTTGACTTACCCATTTCCCAAACTTCAATTTATGTAGCCATTTTACTTGTGCGCGTATGTGCATTATTGTATGTGACATAGCCATAATGCAGTAATTTTTTTATGATCGTTCATGAAAGTTATTTTTTTTATCCGTAAAAATACCAAGTTCAACAAAATTTAAACTTTAACGAAAATTTAACAAAAAATTTAAGCTTGTGGTATCAAAGTTAAATTTTCTTGAACTTTGGGATATTTTACAAGCGGAAGAGAAGTTTGTCGTATCACGGTTAAATTTGTTGAACTTTGGGGTATTTTCTAGTGGGGAAAAAAGGTTTGGTATCAAAGTTAAAAGGGTTATTTAGATATTAGTCCCTTAAATCTTCTATAATTCCATATTAGTCCCTCAAACCTATGAACTTGCTCATTAGTTCCTCAAACCCTATGAGTCTTGCCATTGGTCCCTCAATGACTAAAATACCCCTTGGTTATGATTTGTCTCTTAAAATGCATCTTATTCGCAAAGGGTTATTTGCACTTTGGTACTCTAAAATTTATCCCTTTTTAAATTTAATAGCTCAATTTTTTGACACTCTGATACCCTAAAGATAAGTTTACATATTTTTTGACTTTGATACCTTGAATTTTTTTTTTCTGACACTTCTGTTATGACAAAGTTTATGCTTCTTTAACTTTGATACCCCAAAGTTTTGGTTTTGGTACGTTGACAACAAAGTTTGCGGTATCAAAGTTAAGAAATGTGGAATCTTTATGGTATGAAAGTTAAAAATAGTGTGTACTTTAGGGTGTCAAAATGTTAAAAAGAAGTTTGGGGTACAAAGTTAAGAAAGGTGTAAACATTTGGGAGATCAAAGTTAAAATGAGGTGAACTTTGGGGGTATTTAATTGCAAAGAACCCCTTGTTTTCTACGCTTGTAACATGGGAATA
>BQKN01000374.1:76877-105963 GCA_022839385.1 Asparagus kiusianus | reverse complement strand
CTCCTCTACTTGTATAAATATATGTGCACACTCAATATTCAATTCAAAAGAAATTTACCCAAGATTCTCTCTCTCTCTCTTACTTTAACATTAAGGATCGATGTTTTTCAAGGAATACAAAAATACAATATCAATCCTTCGTTTTGGACTTCCTCGATCCCAACAAATAAACTTTTGCTCGTTCTCCATTTCGCTTTGGAGACATTGTGTTACTTGCGGCACGCAGATGAGGCTCTGAACTTCACATTTTTTGCTCACAAAGGAAGTGCAAGCCTTTTGTTTGACTTTTGGTAACTTCATCACGTTTTCCCTACACAAATTCTTTCAGTCACACTCTTCATCGCGCGCGCATCGTTTTTTCCTCAGGGGGTGCTACATGCACACCCTCGGGCACACATCCGGCCACACCCCTCCTCCTAGCTACAGTGCAGGGGCCTCACTTGAGATTTTTTTAAAAATATCAAGTGAGGCCCCCTGCACTGTAGTTAGGAGGAGGGGTGTGGCCGGAGGTGTGGTGTGTCCGCGGGTGTGCATGTAGCATTTTTCTTTTTCCTCCCCCATCAACTGGGGGGGTTATTCATTGGTGTAATTTTGGGGATAATGAGATAATTTTTGGAACATCACTTTTTTGTGTTATTCATTGGAATAATTGAAACTGGAGTCAACTTTGTGGTGTTATTAGTTTGTTGGGGTAATTGGGGGACAAATACTCCACTTTTCCCTAAATTACACCAACTATATAAAGATCCCCTCCACCTCTTCCTCATAATTATCCCAAATTTACCCCATCCTTCATATTGGAACAATGTTGTTCCACTTTGAAGACAATTGGGATAATTTTAAAATATTTTTGTATTACTTAACTAATACATGCTAATTATATTATAAATATATGATATGATATATAAAATATAACATATATTAATATTTTAATAACATAATTTATAACATATATTAATAATATTATATGATAGTAATTATAGTATAACGTATTTATTATAATATTATATAATATTTTAATAACATATATTAATAATATTATGTAATATAATATTAATTAGTAATTATAGTATAACGTATTTATTATAATATCATATAATATTTTAATAAAATATATTAAAAATTTAATAACATATATTAATAATATTATATAATAACATATATTAATATTTTAATAACATATATATAATATTTTAATAACATATATTAATAGTATTATGTAATATATTATTATATAATATTAATTAGTAATTATAGTATAACGTATTTATTATCATATTATATAATATTTTAATAACATATATTATTATATAATATATTATTATATAATTAATTTATAAAATATTATTATAGTTATTATATATATGACATACTATTATAATATAATATAATAATTACTAATATTAGTAAAATATTATGATATAAAATAATATAATATAATACTATAGTTTGAAATAATATAATATAATATACTATAACATGATACCTATTAATATATATTATTGTAATTATCATGTTATATATATTATTTTAATTTTAATATAATATTTTAAAAAATATTATATTGAATAAAGTAAAATATTATAATATTTTATAAAGTACATTATATCTTATGATACTATATTATAATATATTAAATTAAATAATATATTATTAAAATATTATATTAAATATATTATTCATATATTATATCAATTTATTATATAATGTAGCATACTAATATAATGTTAATCAGTAATTATTGTATAACATATTATATTTTGTATAAATAAAGTAATGTATTATATTAAATATTATATTATTAAAATATTATATTAAATATATTGATATTATATTATATTAATTATTATATATATAGTATAGCATGCTAATATAATATAATACAATACAATATAATAATTAATAATAGTAATTTGTAAGTATAGTACAATATATTATATTTAATATAAAGTAAAATAATATTTATATTATAATAATATACTAAATAATATACTAAACCAATTGGATAAGTTAATTTAGAAGTAATTAATAGATAAAATTATATTTTAATAAGGTGCCACATCATCAATTATCTCACATGAATTGTCAAATCAAATGCAAAAATTATCCCATTATCCCACTTTATCACACTTTACCCCACTCAAAATATCCCAAAAGAATAAAATTGTTCAATTAGAACACTTTTCCCACTTGGCCCCAATTTATCCCAACCAATAACCCCCATAGCGTGCACTTATTATGACTGACTTCTCTGTTCCCCAACTCCCAAAAACATTTCCTACACGGAAATCAATTGACAAGGGCTTTTTCGGTATTTAGCTCTTACGTACTTAATTTGCTAAAATAGAATCCCCTCCGAGCCTCCGACAACTACTGACTTTTTGTAACGGCTCCCAGAGCTGTGACACGTGCCACTTAAATCTCTACCCTCTGCCAGTATCCGAGGGTAAGCTGGAAATTACCAGTGTACCCTGCTCTCTTTAACCCCAGCCAGACGCGTCTGAGCTACGAGATTTAAGGGTACAACCGTCAATTGGTAGGATTTCATGAGTGCCGTTGCGAGGACTCGCCCGTCGTTTCCTTGAAGTGTGAGGGCATTTTCGGTATTTAAAGCATCAGCCTCCGACGGCTCGCCAAATCCCAGATTTGAGAGATTTAATTTAGGGTTTTCGCACGAATCCGAGATCCTTTCGCCAACTTCACAGCGGAAGTTCTAGGGTTTCGTCGAATTCACCTTAAAAGAATCGACTTTTGGAGTTCCGGGCCTCGAACTGGGAGCGATTCCATCGGTTACTCCCCCGGCGGCCTCTCTTCCTGCTGTCGGTCTCTCTTGATTCTCATGCGGTTTGATCTCAATTCCTGTGGCTTGTCTAAGATTTTGCCGTAATTTCTCTATGTCGGTTAGGGCTTTGAATTTCTATCCTTTTGAAGTTGATAATTTGTTGAGATGAATGTGGAAGGTGGTAGCTTTACGAGGTGCGTGAGGCATCCATCTCAGTTCTTCACTGGTTTCTGCTCATCTTGTTTAGTTGAGAGGTTATCGAATGTCGATTCAGTAGAAAAAATCCCCGAGCCCGAGCCATCATCGGGTCATCGGGGTGAAATAGTGGAGATCCCTTCTTCTTCTTCTTCCTCTGTTCACGAATCTCAGAGGAAGGGGAACGAGGTTAGGGTTAGAAGGACACTGCTTTCTTTGTTCCAATTAGATGATTGTAATGATGCCCATGATCGTATCGAGTCTGAAGCAAAGGCTTCTACATCAGATGCCCATGTCGATGAGAGGGTTGAATCTGTAGAAGATAAGCATTTGAGGGATAAAAAGTGGAGATGGAGATCCAAGGGGGCTTCGCAAAGTGGGAGGTTTGAGGATAAACGTTTAGAGAGGAATCGTGATCTCAGGCATTCTTGTGATTGGAGAGTATGTCGAGAATCTCATGATTCCGGCAAGGATACATGGGAAAAACCCAGGCATTCGTGGGATGGGTCGATGGTGAGCAAGGCATTTACTTGCTCATTTGCCTGTCTCGAAGAGCCACACGATGGTTCTAGCAGGATTAAGAGGCGGCTGCCAGGGGAAACTGTAGTTACTGATTCTGATAGATGTAGTGGAACCATTGATGTTAGCAAAGCCGACAATATGGTTGATGAGAAGTCATCTTCGCCTGATGGTATTAGAGAGAGGTACCATGAAGAATTTCATCAAGACATAAATGGTATGGATGGTAGCAGAAAGAAATCACATAGGTGGAGTAGGGTGTGGGATTGGAGTATTACTAGCCCTTTTAGGGATTTCGCGAAGAAAAGAGAACACTGTTTGCAGAGGTCTTTGTCAGTAACTTGTCAGGAGGGACAAAGGGATAAGAGTGAATCACACGGTAGAGTACGTCACTTTGGGAATGGCTTCAATACTCCTCGAGCTAATCAGTGCGTAAACAGAAATTTACGTGGCGGTATGGAGCTTCAGAAGTTTAGGCCGGATTTGCAAAGGAAAAGGGAATACAGGTTTGGTCGAAGCCGGAGTGTCCATTATCCCTCTCCTGGAAATGTAGATAATGGACTCCTACGCTTCTATCTGACTCCTATGAGAACCAGCAGAAGGAGTTCAAACAACAGGAGGATGCCGAGTTCACGATTTTTCCCCATGGGCATCCTTGGTCATTAGCTATGTATTCTTTGGGACTTTGAAGTTCCTGTGTTTGTACTTGTAAAATGCGAGCAATGGTAGAGATTGACACATTCAGAGTCCGGCTAGCTGTGCTTCAAGCTTCCATGTGTAAGTGTAGCTTCTTTGTCTAATATAGTTTTTGAACTGTCATGTCAGAATAATTGAATCCTTCTTCTAGATAAACCTACTTTTGAATATTTTGTCCATTTGCTAATCAGAAGTGCATGGGAATATTACTTTGACTTTAAGCTATTCTATTTCTTCCTAACGAGTCCTCAATGTTTAATACCAAATTAGTTTTGCAATAATAACTATTATACTCTTTTCAGAAAGAGCTCTTTTAGTAGAGCTCATATTTTACAAGTTTCTCAATTTTTCTTGCAGTGAATCTGCTCATAATAGCTATTTATATTTAAGATAAATTTGCACAAAGACTACCATAATTTTTTATTAGAGAAAACTGTCATGAAGTTTAAGAGCAACAGAAAAATACCATGATGATTGAAAATTGTTGCTAGTGGCATTAGCGGCTTAGCTAAATGGTCTAAATTACCCTTGAAAATAGGAGTGGAAGAAGCTAATATAGAAGATATATCACTTATGTCAGCAAAATTATCCAAAACATGTTCCCTAGACTAACCTTAGCCTCACTGTTACAACTTACAAGGTATGGTAGTTTACTTGAAAAAATTCATGAATCTTTCTGATAAGAAAACCTGTGTTGTTTTTTGGCAAACCCCCAAATTCATGGTAGTTTTGTGAAATTTACCCTTGTATGTAAAAAGGAAGATGTTGTGTTTACTTTGCCCATGAACTAAATTTGTTGCAGCTGATATTTTCTTTAATTTTGCAGACATTGGGGGAAATCATGGGCCATGTTTTACTCGGACCATGAGGAAGCTTATGCATATAGCCCAAGGTGTCGTCTTCTCCTTTGCAAGTGGATAAAGAAAGAGTTCTGAGTATGTTGGAATAACAATTGCCCCTTTACTGTATTTTTATTTCACAAGAAAGCCTCCTCTTTCCTTTCATTAAGCCACATTCTCCAGGTGGCTAAAAACCTTATGGCGATTCTCTTATACTTGACTAATTAAGTCCTATACAACCTTTAAAATTATAATCCTAAGAATAACTGTAAGCATCTAATGAATTGTATTTATCCATTATTAATAATTTGTTGCATTCTTCAGACATTTAACTTTTGCTATGACACTTCTGAGCATATATCCTTTTAAGATTTTCTTCAGTTTACTTGGAAGGCATGTTGCTTATTAAGTTCCATCTTCATGGTGCAAGTGTTCCTTTTCTCATTGTTATACTGTGGAGTACAATAGGTAGGCTCAGGAGGTGAACACTTTGCTGTAAGTTCTTTCGGTATTTTCTTTGTTCATCTTGCTTCAACATTCAAACACTGACCTTCTTTTTTTCTGCTGTAAGTTGGTTTGCTGATTTTATAAGGTTCAATTTTACTTAATTACCTCATTTTTAAATTCACTGTTGTGAAGTTTGAATTGTGTATTGCATTTTCTGGTTATATAGATGTTGTTTGCCAGACAGTTTGGACATGTAGTTGATGCTCCAAATGTTCATTGTGGTTGCCGTGACTTGGAATCTATGGATTTTTTGATGTGATGGGTATAATTAGATTTATTACGTAGGGACCTACTAGGTGCTCATTTATTGTTTCAATGCGTTCTGTGCGTGGAGGTAGTACATCTAGGTCTTGGAGTTGTAAGGAAAGGCGCAATTGTTGCAAACACTAACCAGGCCAGTATTATTTGATTATTGCTGTAGGAAAGTGTAAAGGGATTTTTCATCCACTAGTAGATCCTCTTGTGTTTGTTTTTATTGTTCTCTAGATATTGTTATTAACTTATTATCTTTTGAAATTTATGTCCTTATATTCACATAAGGAGGTCAGGATTAAACACTATATGTAAGTATTCTTTTGGTAGTGCTGTAATATCAAAGTATTTCAGAAGATATCAATATTAGACTATATTGCTGGCAATTTTTCACTTAAGAGGATCATATAGCTCTACACTGATACTACACCGGGGAGATCTGGACATTTGGTTGTTGGCTGATAACCACAATAAAACACACGGCGCCTTTTGTCACTAAGTAAAAAATTGTATCATTGCAGAGTTTAGAAAACATTGGACATAAATCTAGGAAAGCTCTTAATTGATGATTTCAGTGAGGCTTTACTCTCTCTCTCTATATATATATGTGTGTGTGTGTGTGTGTGGAAAACGTACACGTCTTGTGTCTGAGTTTACTGCCTTATGGTTCACTGTGTTGATATTACACTGTTTTACTAGGTTGTGAGTTTTCTCTTCCATGACCCACTCCCCAAACAAGAAGGAACAGGCAGCAGTCAGGTTATGTCTAGTTGAGTTAGGTGGATGACAATTCTGGGCTTCCTCACTCTAGTGTGTTCACAGTAAGGGCTTCACATGTCATCATCCTCCTGCAGAGAAAATGCAGTTGCTTGTGCCTGGCATAGTTGCCTCACTTGCCTGTACATGCCATGTCTGCAGCTGCTCAATGTATTTTGGATGCAAGTGTTTACTGTTATGTTGTGCGGGAAGAGAGGGTTGGTGCTGGGTTTCCCCCCGTTTTTGTGTGTGTTGGGGGGGGGGGGGGGGGAGTTGGAAATCTGAATTCATGAGGATCAAAACTATCTTTAGAATATGGATAAATTGCATAAGCCATCATATTGCCAATAAATCCCAATATAGACTGAAAATTGCTGATCCAGCACCTGCAGTTCCTGTGTGCATTTCTTTTTTGTGTAACTGGTATAATTGGTTTAACCTCAAGATAAGTGATGCATCTCTGGAAATGTATGTCAATGAGCGAATGGACTCAGCTTTAAGTGATATAACACAAACAGTGTTCCGTAGTTATTGCAGAATTATGACTTTCTTTGGTGACTCGCAACTTTTAAGGTTATGGATGTTATAGACAAGAAAAAAGGTTTAAGATTATTGCAGCATTTGTGTCTTGTGTTAAACAGATACTTTGATGAAGGAAATGTACTTGTAGCAGATGCTTACAGGGAAGCTATCGGAGGCCTTTTTGACACTATAGATAGTAAATAAGCTTTGGTAATAATGACCTTGAACAGCGATAACTTGATTCATATTTCGCTTAAAGCTGTCGCGATCTATAAAGGTATGTTTATTGGGCCGCATGAGAAACTATCTGGAATGACTAGATTAAATGCAGAAAGGTGTATTTATAGGAAGTTTGGATCAGATTTTTTTCAAACTAACTCATAAACATTTATTTGGATCCTTGAAAGAAATTGATTTCAATGAAGCCTAGGCACAATGCCAAAAGCTGATGCTGTTTTTTCGGTCAGTTAACGAAGCTCAGTTGAAATTACTTTTGTGTGCATGCATTGTATTTTCTATAATGTCTGACTCTAATAATTGAATGATCAAAGACTACACAGTTCTGGCTTGATAGGCTTTCTAACCATATATGAAAGGTTTAGGTGAGAGACGATATTGAATGATTTGAAACCTTCAGATGTGCTTCATGGAATGATTGGACAAAAAGCTGAGATTATGATCTTTAATGAAAATGGAATTTAATCAAACATTAAATTTGTTACTTGAGTAATATTCTCTGTTAAACAATAAATACTTCAGGGTATATGAGTACTCAACAGGTTCTAGTTCAAACTCAGTATCACTTGTAATCCTTAATAGTAACTTGCAACAAATGGTGAGAAGTTTGAAGTTGTATGACACTATCATTTGAAAATAGATGAATTCATCGCATTTGGCCTTCTCAAAATAATTGCATTGTCTCCAAGCATGCTCTGTTATTTTTTCAACTCCTATTTTTGTTTGTCATATGATTCAATATTTTTTTATTCTTCTTAAATCATACTTGAAGTTTCCAATCCTTTTCTTTTGTTGCTTCATTGGGTGTGGTGTTGTTGTCATCTATTTGCTCATACAAGGATGCAATTATTTGCTCTGACCTTATTGCTATAATCATAGTTTAGATTATTCATGTTTTGGCTTAACAAAAGTAAGTAGCAGTTGTGCTGGAATGAGAAAATTAGTGTTGGGGGTTAATTGTCTGAACCACGAAGGATCATTTTAGAAATGTGCGCTTCAGTGTAAGCTCAATATGCACTTGTGGAATGTGATACTGAAGGCTTTAGGAGGATTAGATTTAAACTGTAGGGTTTGACAGTGGAGTGACCTAAGGAACTGAAATGGAGATTATATCCTATATGTGATATATCATAACCTTGAGATCATAATTAAATATCACTTTTAGATTATAAACAATCATATTCCATATCAAATCGTCTTTATTTTAGTGGGTGAATAGAGCAATTGCCTGTTATTATTGCATTACTACATGTGTAGCGTGCTTGAGTTGCTGAAGAGAACCGCAAGAGTTGCTTATTAACATTAAATTTAGCAACCTGGTGATTTTTGAAATGTTTATTATCAACATGGATATACAGTTATAATTTAAGGAGTATTTCTTCAACCTGGAGTTACTTAAGGGATTTTGCATATAAGCTGAGGAACACATGACAGTGTATGTTTCAATTTGTGATTGTAGCCGAAAGGAATTGTAGAGTTTGCATCTCAGGCATCTCGCTCAAGTAAATAGAACTCCCCAATATGCCTCTTAACAATTCATCCATCTTATCTCCTTCCACTATGGTGACGGTTCCGCATACTGAAGTAGGTCACTATCTTAATCTTTCATTGACTATCCTATATTTAGTTTGGATATCTAATGAATCCTAAACTATGATGAAGGATGTGTATAATGGAGCAGCAATTCCCATGAGGATTGATATAAGTCTTTATATCTTTGTACTGGTTATGGATGAATTTACGACTCATATTTAGGATGAAGTCTCTTGATCCATGATGTTTGCTCTGATATTAAATGATGAGCCTAGAAAATGGATAATTCTCAAATAAAAAAAGTGAGCATATTGAATGGTGAACGTGAAGTTTTGAAAACTAAGAGATTCAGAATAGCATACATGAAATGTAATTTCAACATAAATGTGAGAGGTTATGGGATCATAGTGCATATTGATGGTGAAGCAGTACTTTGGAGGTACTGTTGTCTCTATCTAGGATTAACCATTGATCAAGTTTGTGAGAGTGAGGAAATGTGGTGTATAGGAAATGCTTTTTGACTTCTATGTGATTGTAAAAAATATCCATGGTGTTAAATAGAAAATTTAATTGCCCTACTGCAGAACCACTGGTCTCTTGTATACCACAATGTTGCGGAGTTTAGAAAAATTCCCATACATGAGTGTAGCAAAAATGAAGATGATGAGTTGGAGCAGAAATACGCTAAGGGGCTGTTTGGTTGTTGTTGGTAAAGTTGTGTATTTATGACACAACTTGGAAAGTTGTTGTCCACCTCATCATTTTCACTTTTACACTTTTCTTTGTTTGTTTTTGATTCCATTGGAATCATAAAACACTTGTTTGGTTTGCAAAATAAAACTTTAATTGTTTGTTTGGAAAGTATAAAAAGTGGTCCCTACTCAAGTGATCATATTGGTTGAAATTATTTTTTCCTAACTTCAATGTTAGCTTTCTCCTAAAATCATATTTTTTTTATGAAATCACTTTACAAGCCACATCATCATATGAAACCACTTTACACTATTTTTACAATTACAAACAAACAATTGAAAGTGATGAAAGCTGACATTGGGACCCACTTTTTTACACTTTCCATCATTTTACATGGTAAAAACATACAACCAAACGGGCCCTAAGAGAAACACTGCCCATAAGAAGCCAGTGGTAGCTCGGACAAGGATAAAAACATAGAGAGAAGATAACCAATTATTTCTGTGGACATCTGGTGAGGCCTGTGTATACATGTCCAGATTGGTCTGTACTTGCATTGTATAAGATACTTGATGAAGATGTGTGTCCAAAAAACTGTCTAGTCTTGACCAGTTTAGGGTTGATTGTAGGTAGAGTATTGTTTAGTTTTCATTGCTCATGTGATTGTGGATGTGGAAGCTATATGAAATAACTTCATATGATTTGTTGTCCTGACCCTTATTAATATATCATGTTTCCTAATTTCTATGATTGTGGACGTGGAAGGTTCCATGTGTAAACTCTTGATGAATATGTGTACAACACATCAAAAAACTGTTCAGTCCCCTGTTTGGAGATAGTTGATTTCAGGTATAGAGTATTGTTTGTTTTTCATTATTTATATAACTGTGGATGTGGAAATTATATGAAATAACTTCATACAGTTTGCTGTCATGATCCTTAAGAATACATCATGCCTTCTTCTAGTTTTCACATATATGATATTCTTCATGCTATGTATACAATGTTTCTACATTCTATTTTTTTGTATATCTAAGTTTGTGCGTCTCATCGTGTTCCACGATTGCGTGCCATGTCCATGTCTGTTCGAAATGCAACCAGTTGATAGTTTGGACATCTGGTCCAGGGCTAGTAAGTCCTTCGGTTAGAAGTAGTAGGATGAAAATAACTAATGGAATAGTGTGGAGTAGAGGTTGGCATAAATTAACACGGATGAAGGCAATAAAAATAGGCTTAAATCCCTTCTTGCCCCTTGAACTATTACATTTGCCTCCGCTTACGTCTTATCTGTTTTTGGTTTCAGCTTGCCTCCTTGAACTATCAAATTCATCCGTGCATCCCCCTGAACTAACCTCACCCTGTGAACTAACACTTCCCTCTTATAAATACATTTAAAACACTCAGAAAGTAATAAACAAGAAGTGGTAATTAGTACAGAAAGTGATAGTTCATGGGTTAGCAGGGACAGATTTAATGGTTTAGGGGCAATGTGGGAACAAAAACAGTTTAGAGGTAAGCAGTGATGAATTCAAATAATTTAGGGGACATGTAGGGAGTGAAAATGGTTCCCAGGGGGAAAAGCAGAAATTGATATAATAGTTTAGGGGACAAATAGGATCTGAAGCCATAAAAATACATGACAATTGTTGATTTAATTTGACAGATGATCTTCAATAGAAGATGATAGAAGTAAAGAGCTGGACACCAAAAGTTTTTTTTTAAGGTTTTGTTGTGGTCATGCCCTAAAGTGCCTAATGGCAGTTTCTTGTTTTATCACTGAAGTCGCATGTTCCATTAGCTTAGTCAATCCTTTTCAGTGTTTCTAAATCACAATGAAAAGTAGAATTAATAGTGGCATTTTCATATGCCAAGCTTGATCTTGGGGCTAATCCAACCAACGCTTTGGCAATCCGATTTCATTATTGGTTTATTCTATTTGCTTACACGTCTCTTGGCCCCTCTTCGCGTTAATGTTGGCTTTTGTCTTCCTCCGTGGATCTTACTTGTGTTATACATGGAGGTTTTCGCATCATTATTGTGCAGTTGAAGAGAGATGAGTCCATATATTGAACTAGATGTCCAGTAAATAGAGACCTTTTTTTTTTAAAACTTCCAGTGAGCTTCAATGTTGTTCCATGTCGAAACCACCGTATTACTTCTGTGATGCAAATTCCTTCCTGATAGTTCAATAAAGACTAGCCATATTACATACGAAGTTTTTCCTTGATGAAGCTCATATTTCTTGCATGGATACCTGCAATGCCTGCTTTCTGATCACCACTTGGATTCTCGTATCAGCATGCTTAAAGCTTATTCCGTTGATTTTTGTTGTCTTCCTTCAATTAGACCTGGCAGTAATTCTTCAAGGGAGCTCATACTTCTTGTATCGGCACATGTGAAGGTTTCTTTCTTACCTCAACGTGGATTCTTGCATCAGTATGCTTAAAGCTTACTCCGGTATTCTGTTCTCCTTCAGTTAGGCCTGTCAGCAATTCCAGCAAAATCACACTTAGTATTCATCCTTCATTTGCTTCTTTAGTTCTTTTGACATTTGCCTTGCTTTAAACTGCGGAATTGGTTTTCTTATTAACCGATCGTATGATGAATCTGAAAGCACTCTTGACCTCTCGTATGACGCCTTGTCCTCGAATGTATTAGAAACTTTGCATCATTAATACGGTGGCATTACTTTCTTTCATCTTTTTCTCTACCTTATTCTTTCGGCTACGTGCATCGAGTTCGTTCAGTAATCAAATAACGTTTCAATCCTGAATTTTAAGTTTATTCTTTGTAGAAGATTTCACGGATGTTTCATTCCTTTTCCTCTCGTCTTCCTCGTGCATCATCTTTCGGGCATTAATTTCCTATTGTGTTTTCTTACAACATTGACTGATGCCTAGCAGCCTCTCATTTTATTAACTCGTTAGTTAACGAGGAATGTTCGAGCAGGATACTTGGTGTAGTTTCAAATGTTAGGGATGCTTTTTTCGTCGTCTGTTATCACCAAAAAAATGTCGTCGTGCTGAATCCTCATCTGAAGATGAATAAGGATCTCTCATTCATTTATTTGTAAGGCTATACATAATGGTTCTATGTAAAATCGTTGATACTTGTTTATAATTGCTCTAGCTACTATTTTGTTTTGAAAAAAAAGATTGCTAATGTACAGTGTGGCGTAGCCATGATTATTGTTTGCCCTGTGCGAAAAATAAAGGAGGGGAAGTGGAGCCTCTGGAGGGCTGGAGATTGTTGAGATGGAGGTCCTGGAAGAGGATGGTGAGGAGGTTGGATCTGCGGGAGAGGGAGGTGAAGTGGCAGGAGAGGAGGGGAAGCGAGGGGAAGAGTGAGAGGCGGAGTTTGGCCCTGGGCCGGGCCGCTGCCTAGGGGAAGAGTGAGAGGCGGAGTTTGGCCCTGGGCCGGGCCGCTGCCTAGGGCAAGAAGGCTCTGGCTACGCCACTGCTAATGCATATTATGTATGAGGGTATCATAGCCACTGGTGATGTTTGTTGAGCAAGTACCTGCTTAAGTTTTACATTTCCAAACATGGTACTGGGTAGAATTGTTATTGAATCCGAACGTTGATCAAACTTCAAAAGGCTGGAGGACAAATTTGCAAGGTTTCGCTTTAAACCGGTTGGCCCTCTTATTTTAGATGGCTTCAGCAGCTACTTTTTCGAAAGAAAAAGCAAGGCGAGGTGCCGTGCGCGTATAAATTTGTATTAAAAGACGGGGAAAAAGACTATACGAAGGCAGGAGACGCTGAGTAAACATCGAATCTTGTCAAATTTAAGCAAGCGGTAGGGGATGCCGAATAAAGAATTAAATCAAATATTTTGTAAAAAGTCCCAAGATGTTTTCGCTTTTTTGTGCGTAACCCTAATGACAGCGTTACCTGACAACTTTACATGGATGAAAACACCTTCAACGCCAATAGCAATAAGGAAAACAGGAGTTTCTGCATATATATCCCTCAAATCATCCCTATTTAAAAATTATAAATAGCCCGGACAAACTATGAAAATTATAAATAATCATTAGAAAATTATAAACTACCCCCTATATATGAAAATTACAAGCAATACTTTGAAAATCCAAAAATTACAATTAACACATGAAAAATCTAAAATTGCAAAAAACCTCCAGAAGATTTTGCACATAAGTGACCCCTAAAAATCAAAAACCCCAATAAGATACAAAAATTACAAATACCCCAGAAATGCGAGAATTACATGAGAGCCTTAACAGATGAAAAGTTATAAATAACCCCTTGAAAACTTGAAATGCAAATAAATCCTCAAATTTGATAATTATTAACAACACCCCGAAGAATAAAAAATTACAAATAACTCCCTTTAAAATTAAAAAAACACTAGTATCATCGTAAAAAAATCTGAAAATTATAAAGAGCCCCTGAAAAATAAAAAAATTACAAACTATTATGGGGTTATTCATAACTTTCATATTTTAAAGGCATGTTTGCAATTTTAACATTTTTAGGGTTTTGTTTGTAATTTTTTAATTTTTAGGGTGGTTTTTGTAATTTTCTATTAGGGGTTTTTCGTCAAGACTTTTGGTCATTGACTACACATGAACTGATGGTGTTCAGTTTAGAGGTTTTCTGTCAAAAGTTGTTGAAGATTTAATATTTTATGTTATTGATGGTTTACTGGAAAATGCTGAAAGTTGATGGAGCTTTAGTGTAATTTATCCTCTTTTATTTTTTTTCAGGATGTGCTTAGTTTTATCATTTGCATGTCTAGAGAAAGGAATCAAAATTGAAACTTGGATAAATAAGCAGCACCACTTTAAAGTATTGATGAATTCTTTATTTTCCCTAGGAGTTTCAATTTACCTATGTTTAAGTTCCCAATATGGCAAATTTGTGAGGTCATAGTCAAGTATCAAGAGAGTGACTTTTTTTTTCTTCATGGATTTTTATCAGTATATATTCTTTCCCTCAAATCAAAAAATTTTCTAGCAACTTCCCCCCAAACCTTTGTGCCCTTTATATTCTTTTTCTTGGAATTGCAGCTTTTATTATTTTGAAGAAAAATTCTTTAAGGACCCAAAATATGAGACTAATAGAGGGGACAAGTGAGGTGTCCCCCTCCTATTGGATAATGAATTGGCCATCATTAATGATGACCAACTCATTATCCAATAGGAGGGAGACACCTCACTTGTCCCCTTTATTGGTCCCATATTTTGGGTCCCTATAGCAAAGCTCTATTTTGAATTACAAAAAAATACAAGAAATATTTTAAAAAACATTGTCATGTCATCAATCTATTAAATATTTGATTGTGAGCTAAGAAATTGACAATGTTGAATCTATACACATAGTTGAAGGGGAAAAAAATAGCTAACTTGATGCTTTAAAAAGAAAGTTTAGAGTTCACCAACACATTAAGAGAGATTTGATTATTTTATCCTTGAAACTTCATAGTACCTTTAATCGGCTTGAGTATAAGAAAAGCACATAATTCACATGAAGATCTTGGAAAGGCTAATGATAATGAGAAAAACATTTTGTTAAGAAATAATGCTAAGAAATGGCAAGGACAAGACATGTTCCTAGATAAGTCCCAATGTAATAGGTGTCTACTACCAAATAAAAATGATAAGCATAGAAGACTAGTGAGTATTTGAGTGGAAAATTATGATCAACGGCGATATTTGCATCAAGAAGGAAATCACATATGTACTGGGGGGGGGTGGTGGTCAAGAGGGGTTACATAAGGAACATGTGACCCCTTTTAACATCTGGTGGCGGAATTAAATTTTCTGAAAAGTAGTGTCACTACAAATTAAAACTTATATAATTTATAACTATTCCACAGGAGTTATAATCATATAATTAGCAACAATATGAAACATGTTTTTATTAATATATTTTTCTCATTCAATTATTTGTAAGGCTATACATAATGGTTCTATGTAAAACCGTTGATATCTGTTTATAATTGCCCTGGCTATTATTTTGATTTGGCAAAAGATTGCTAATGCACATTATGTAGTGTTTTCACCTAGAAGCCGCATATACGAGAATCATCTTTTATTTTAATTTATACATAAACCACATCTAAAGTGGTATTTGTTGCAATCAACCATTTCCAAGTTAAGTTTTCACTTAAAAAAACAAAAGTAGCTTAAAATTTTCAAGTTAATGGTATGTGAGTTGTGTCCTAGCAAACTTAAACACTAAAAGAATGAGTCACATACCTTAAATATGAGTTTTTTAAGGATAATTTTTTAGATTTTTAGTAAAACTTTTAACTGAAAGATTGTTGATTATAACAAAAATCAATTTTAAAGGTGATTTATATATAAATTGAAGACAAAGGTGATTTTCGTATAACTACTCTATTTTTAAAATAGTTTTAAGAACTGTTGATGACTAAAATCACACAGTCAGTTGTCTGGATCCGGGGCGAGATCAGTTCCTCTTGGGCCCTTACCAAGGTGAGGTAGAGGAGATTGATGAAATGAGGATCACCTCCTTCTCCGACTTTATGTCTGGTTCTTGAACTGGGGTTATCGATCACGCTGCACAAGAAAAGAAATCGTGAGAGGACGAGGACCGGTTCCCCCGTGGTTCCTCCGATGATCAATGCAGCTGGTGAGCTTGAGTGAGGAAGGGGAAGGTCAGGAATCGATGTGGTTCTCGAGGGAATTGTGTGCATGTGTGAGGGAGATTCAGTGATCTACCGCTCTTGATCAGGCTAGTATAGTGTAAATTGTAGAGAGAGAGAGGTCTCCTCTGTTAGCCAAAAAGGAATCCCCTTCTGTTAGCCAAAAAGGAATCCAGACCCTAAGTTAGGGTAGTACCTTTATATATTTAGTGTGTGAAGGACAATGTCATCATTTTGATCGAGCACAGAGAGGCAGGGACAAAGTGCAAGCTGGCAGCTGAGTCATCCCCATTTTGACAGGTGTCGGCTGGCGACTGGGAGATCATTTCAGCATAGGAGAGGGTATCTCCGCATTATCCGGTAAGTGATGGCATAGCAGGGCACACTGGCAGCTGAGCTGACCTTTGATTTACAGATGTCGACTGGCGATTGGAGGGAGAGTCACTTCGGCACGGGAGAGGGTGTCTCTACATTATCCAGGAAGTGATTGATGGGGTTGTTTGGTGGAAAATTTACGAAATGAAGATGAAAGAACTATGTTTGATTTTTATTCTCTCAATCTTGATTACAATTTGATTTCCCGATTACAAAAGAGAAGAGAATTGATGCAAATCCTCTCCTTTGTTTAATTCTGGGTTCTTCACAATGGCGATGGAGTGCCTCCCTCGAATGCTCGCGTCGAGTTTGATCTCCGTTGACGATCCGACATTTCGCTTCACTGGAACGATATCTTCTCCTCACGATTTGATGCTATGGAGAACTTGCATGGTAAGTTTAAAGAAATCTTGATGAGTTGATAACTCTGAACGAGTTTGAAACTCTATGAAAGAGTTGATTTAACCGAAATCGGTTTGTAAGCCAAGGATGAAGAAAGATCCTGTTGTTGATCTCCAAAGCTCTAGCAATTTCCCTTAAAAGTCAGCCAAAGATCTCTTCTTCGCTGCCAAGTCGAAGGACCCGAACTCAGTTGAGTTTACTCTTATTTATAGGGGATTAACGGTGTAACCGCCCCCTTAATTCTCTCCATATTGGGGTTGAACGGGGTGTAACCGCCCCTTAATATGTTTCTAAGTGGGACGAAAATCCCTCCAAATATGGGGGGGAAACGGTTCCAGAAACCGTTCAGCTCGTGTTTGAACGAGCCAAACGTTGAAAATGGCGTTCTGGGCCCGAACTCTACGTTTTAGACTTGAAACGCAGAGTTGGGTCTGTTTTAGGCTGAAAACGCGGTGTTCGCACAACGTTGTAAATCTGAAACGCAGAGTTAGGACACAGAGATGAACTCTGCGTTTTGAGTCCACGAACTCTGCGTTTTTAATTGGAGCGTTGGGGATGACCTCTGCGTTTTGACTCTGAAACATGGGTATGACCTCTGCGTTTTGATGTTGTAACACAAGGATGACCTCTGTGTTTTAATGGTGAAACGCAGGGATGACCTCTGCATTTTGATGTGAAGAGACCATCAATTTGTGGTCTCTTTTGCTGGAACGTTACAAAGATCGTCATCTTGTAATCTTCATCTTGTCTCCTTAAAAATATGAGAGTCGTTAGATTGTAACTCCCGATGTTGATTGTAAAGGCTGTTGAACTAGAGCTTTTATCGGTTATTGTAAAGATCGTCAGATTGTAACCTTCATCGATCTACGTGATAGTCCTCAAATTATAGCCTTCTGGAAGTCGTCTGATTATAACTTCCATCATCAGTGTTTGATGGGGTATCAGCTATCTGTAGTGATTTTTAGACAACCTACAGAACTTCCTCTAAAGTTTTCGGAAGTTCGCGGTTGACTGGGATGAATTTTTAAAATACTTTGGATCTCAACTCTGATCTTAGAGCTGTTGATTCCTTGTCGTAAAGGAGTTGTTCTCTGCACTCACTTCGAATGCATCTTGGTTGAATGGATTTGCCACGCAGGACCTATATGAAGGTATGCGTTATAATCTTGCTTCTGGAATGCGGGGGTGGACCCCTACGTTTTGAACTTGAGGCACAGGTCTCACCCTTGCGTTTTAAATTTGGAACCCGGGTGTGACCTCGGTGTTGTGGTTTTTGCATCGCGGGTCTGACCTCGACATTTTGACTTGAGACACGGAAGTGGCTTTCATACATTTCTGACTAAATCTTTGAGACTTGTCTTTAGCTCATCTGTTTCAAGTCTCAGCTCACATCCATTAAGCTGATGGGCGTACAAACATGCATAGGATTTTTGGCAAACCCTCAGCCATCAACATATTTGATAAGCCTTTTTCGACTACCGTTTGAGTCGGGCTAGTATGGGGTTTGTCTAAGTTCATTCCATATGTAACGTTGTGCTAAGAGAATGAACCCTCTTAGACTTGATGCTATGATTTTGAATACATAGACTTTGTTATTTTTACGGAAAAAGACTAACCGATAATGCGTGTTAGGCAAAGACTTATCTCTAATTAGGGATCGAGATAATATCCCCTATGCATGTGAGGCATGGATTTTGGTGTCTTTTTCACGGTAAAAGACTAATCGAGAACACGTGTTAGGCGTAGGCTTATCCTTACTTAGAATTTAGGATAAAGTTCCCCGTGAGTATAAGACACGGATTTTGGCGTTATTAATAATAACATGTCACGATGTTGAATATGTGGACTTTTGTCTTTTTTACGATCAAAGATTACCCGACAACGCGTATTAGGCGTTGACTTATCCCTACTTAGGATTCGAGATAAAATTCCTCATATATGGATTCAGAGATTATTAATTTAATGATAATTACTGGCTACGATATTAAATACGTAGACTTTATCACTATTTCTTCCTGTGTTATATTTTCACTTGAAACGCTGAAAGAAAGTTAAAAGTGCCAGAGGTGTAGTATTAACTTGGCATGAATTTTCACTTCATGAATTTTCACTTAGAGTGAAATTCAGAAATTTTCTTCATTATCACTAGGATAATTCCAAAAAATCTTTAATGCACTGAGGATTTTATAATAAAAACTTACTATTCTTGTTAAAAAAGGATTAACAAGTTCATTGGGGGGTTTGACTATTAGAGGTGTGATGTTATCCTAACAGTATTTTATGGGCCTATCGCCCTATTGAAGAGAGTCGATAAGTTGATTTGGTCGTCAGAGGTGTGTTATTAACTTGACGGGTATGTGTATCTATCGCTTTATTAAAGAGAGTCGATAAGTTGATTGTTAGAGGTGTTTTGTTAACGTGATAAGATTGTCAACCTATCGCTCTATTGAAGAGAGTCGATAAGTTGATCGGGTCATCAGAGGTGTTTTGTTAACGTGACAAGATTATGGACCTATCGCTTTTGAAGAGAGATGATAAGTTAATTGTCAGAGGTTTGATATTAATATGACGAGAATTTTTTACGATCGGAGCAACTTTGTGGACTTATCATCCTATTAAAGAGGATTGATAAGTTAATTTTGTCAGAGGTGTGATACTAACGTGACAGGAATTTGTTGCGATCGGAGCAACTTTGTGGACTTATCATCCTATTAAAGAGGATTGATAAGTAGATTTTGTCAGAGGTTTAGTGTTAACATGACGGGAATTTGTTGTGATCGGAGCAATTTTGTGGACTTATCATCCTATTAAAGAGGATTGATAAGTTGATTTGTCAGATGTGTGATATTAACGTGACAGGAATTTATTACGATCGGAGCAACTTTGTGGATTTATCATCCTATTGAAGAGGATTAATAAGTGGATTTTGTCAGAGGTTTGGTGTTAACATGACGAAAATTTATTACAATCGGAGCAACTTTATGGACTTATCATCCTATTGAAGAGGATTGATAAGTTAATTTTGTACTTGTGATTTGAACAAGATTTTAAAGACTTAGCGTCTTACTGGGGAAGATTGTGATTTGAGTAATTTTGAGGACTTATCATCCTATTGAAGAGGATTGGTAAGTTGATTGTCAGAGGTGTATTGTTAACGTAACAAATTAGGAGTGATGCAAACTAAATTCATACTCCGTGGGGGTGATGATCGTCAGAAGTGTAATGTTATCCTGACAAGGTGAAAGATTCGTTACTCTTAATCCAGTGGATTCCAAGTAACTAATCCCTAGTCTTGATTAAGACTTAGCAGGGGAATAAAAAGGGATAGACAGGACATATTGCCTTGTGGGCCACTATCCATCAAGTCAGAATAGAGGTCCATCACCTAGGAGGCCATTATCTGACGAGTTTGACTATCAGAGGTAACTATTAACGTGATAGTTTTAGTAGACCCATCATCCTACTGAAGAGGATTGGTGGAGGATTTTAGAAAAAATAGACTATCAGAGGTGATCATTAACGTGATAGTTTTGATGGACCCGCCATCCTACTTGAGGAGGATTGGTGGGAGAATTTAGAGAAAATGGACTATCAGAGGTGATCATTAACGTGGTAGTTTTAACGGACCCACCATCTTACTTAAGGAGGATTGGTGGGGGAATTTGGGAGAAAACGGACTATCAGAGGTGATCATTAACGTGATAGTTTTGATGGACCCGCCATCCTACTTGAGGAGGATTGGTGGGAGAGTTTGGGAGAAAACGAACTATCAGAGGTGATCATTAACATGATAGTTTTAGCGGATCCGTCATCCTACTTAAGGAGGATTGGTGGGAGAATTTGGAGGAATAGACTATCAGAGGTGTATTATTAACTTGATAGTTATAGCATATTTCGTGGTTGACAGAGGTATTATATTGAACACGACAACTCAGAAAATTTGTTACTCGAGCAGGTAGTTTCATGAACCATTCAAAGGCAACTCCCTTGAGGGTGCCAATGAACAATCGAGTCATTATGACGTAGTTTGATATCATATTCCTAGTCTGTGACTTGAAATGATAGATATGTTGATTCGGTAATCTCGTACCATCAAAAGTTTGTAGTGCCGGGACCTCAAATTTTGGAGGATAAGGGGCTGCATCCCATTCAGTAGGGTAGGGTCTGGCAACTCCATCATCTTGGAGCTCGCTCCTGTGGGCTATAGCATTAAGGCGGGCTTCTAATTCCTTGATTTTAGTCGATTGAGGATTTTGCTCATTCTCAGCTTCTTCTTTGGAGGATGATTCTACATGATGAATTTCTAGCTCGGCAGTCTCATTCACTCTTTATTTCCCCTTTGATATGGATGATCCTCCTTTCCAGAAGGATTCTGACCGAGGTTGTGACTTAGCTTTCTTGAAATTGGCTCTACTTGTAATGATCTGAGCTATCATATCCCGAATTTGATTGATGGTTTCCTACTGTGCTTGGAGCATGGCATCTTGCTTAGCAACCCTCTTTGCAAGATCTTCAGAATTTTTTGCCATGTGGGCAAAGCTCTCATGTTCAACGAAAGAACTTGATGATTGAGACTCCGCAATGGCTGAATGTTCGTCATCGGAATTGGTTCCTCTGGCTAACCTTCAATAGTTGACATGGGGGATGGCTCCTGTTCGCGTCCGAGTACGTTGGTAGATTCCTTCAAACTCGTTAGCGATTTCTCTGACGGTTGGTGAACGACTTGTCTCAGAGTTATCAGAACTAGGACCTGAGGCTTTCCCTCTGACGATCACATTGATAGTGACTCCAGGATACTCGGTCTCTGGAGACTTCTTCTTGTGCGAACGTCATCGTTGGTTAGGCAAAGTAACGTTCGTTAATTGGTTGAACACCAATGGTTTGACCGTATATGAGTAGCATTGACACCCTGAGAGGACCGTAGGAATCAGTCGTTCACATTGGAATGAACGAATGACTTATTACATCGGTCTTTCTCTCGATATGAACACTCTCAAGTCTGTTGTAAAGACTCGAGAAGAATTACTCACTGATCGTGAGGTTTGAATTGGAACCCCCGGTCCATGATTGGACAGGACTGGCTCTTGGTGAACATGAATCTGGTTTAGATGCCTTGAATCCATGAACTTCTTATATCCGCCGCTTAATCTTGTCGTGCTATATAGAGTATTCAGGGATCTCACAGCCCAGTCAGTGAGCCGGGTGTCCAGGGGGCGGTGCGCCCCTGGTTGGGGGGTCTGAGGGGTAGACTACCCCTCGGCAGGATTCGGGGTAGCGCCCCAAAACTCCACAGTATACACCAGGTTCTGTATTGGATTTTGTTATCCGAACGCATGTCTGAGCTTCAGGTGTTGCTGGTGAAACGTAGTCCCGAGGTCTGCATTTTGCTGATGAAATGTAGTCTTGAAATCTACGTTTTAGTTCTGGAACGCACTGCTGAGAGTTACGTTTTGGTTCTGGAACACACTCCTGAGAGTTGCGTTCAGTTTGTGGAACGCACCCCTGAAGGCTGTGTTTTGATTGTATAACGCGCCACTGAAGGATGCGTTTAGCATAAGCTGAGCCCACTCCTTCGTAAGATTGGAAGGCTGCGTTTAGCATAAGCTGAGCCCACTCCTTCATAAGAGCAATCTTGGCTAAAGAAGAGGGTTTCCTTCGGCATAGGAGCAACAATTGGAGGTTTGATCTCTTTAGAGATCTTGTGAATATTGTCAGACCCTAGAGGGGGGGGGGGGGGGTGATTAGGGTCTTATGCTAATCTAATCCCAATTAAAAGCTAATTAAAAATTATGTTGATCAATATGTTTTTGCAAGAGATAGATATGAACAAAAAGAACAATGAGCACAAAAGAAATATACGCTAAGCAAACACAAACATAAGATATGTTTACGAGGTTCGGTCCCCACGACCTACGTCCCCGCTCCTCACCTCGAGGAGATATCCACTATCACAATCCGGTTTGGAAGCCGGAACTTCTACACACTCGGTTTACAAGATCACCGAAAACTCTCTCACTACACAAACACTATGCAATCACACTTTACACACTAAGTGTAGGAACCTAGCCCGTATCCTCCTCCTCAAGTGCTCGATTACAACCTGTCCCTGGGTTCGTCAATCGACGCCACTCCTATTGGATTTGACCCCGTCTCTCGCCTCACACTTCTCTCGGTGTACAAGTGTATTACAAGTGATTCTCACAAATAAAAGTTAAATACAATGATTTGTTCTCAAGTAACAAGTGAGAACACAATGAAGCTCACACTCAATCACACCCCACAACCCACACTATATAGTATGAAAATATTAAGCTCAAATATGTGTGTGATAATAGTGAATGAAACTTAATAAATATAGCTAACTGAAATGAAAATGAATTAACAAGCTATATAAGAGTTTAGAAAACTTCTCAAGCAAGAAGAATAGTAGAAGATGATCCCAATGAGATTTGAAGGCCACTTCTTGTTGATGAAAAACTTCTCTTGAAAACCGATTGATGAAATCAACCTTAAACGGCTCTTAAACACAATCAATATTTTGTTAAACACCAAACTTAGATTTTCTTAGATCTTTTGTGAAAGATCAGCAATGGGGTTTATATAGCTCCCCAAAACAACAGCAAGAATATGAGCAAAAGTCCAAAACCCATTTTGAAAACAGCTGTCAAAAAACTAGCCGTTGTAAAGTTCTGACCGTTTGGCGGTCGACCGGTCCGGTCGACCGTGAAGCTCAAAACTACAAAAAAACAGAACTTAAGGCTGGCGGTCGACCGACGGAAATTTCGGTCGACCGGGAAAGTCTCTGATGTTCTCTCGGTCGACCGGTGCGGTTGGCCGTGAGCTCAGAACAAGTGAGCTCAAGAAAATATAACTGGCGGTCGACCGCACCGGTCGACCGAAATCTGACATATGACATATGACAGGTTTTAGAGCTATTTTTGAAAATTCATTAAAAATATCAAATCACATCCAAAAATAATGAAACTTTGGGGAAAGTTTCTAAATGATAAAATAAACATGTTTGAAAAGGAATTTTTAGAAAATCAATTTTCGTTTATGAAAACTCCCTGTTTTTGAAAAGTGTTCAGAAAACCTGTTTTTCGTGAACACGAAAATTGACATAGAGCTTGTAGACATGTATATATATATTGTGCAAGTATTGTATATATATAATGAAGTATGAAAGAGCTGTAAACATGAGATAAACGTTATTGTAACAACGTTTGATGAAAAATCAATTATATGATAGAAAACGTCAAAAATCGTGTTAAGTGTACATATATTGAGCTTAGATATAATCATACAATATATGTAAGTAAACTAAACATATACCTAGGTAAATCGACACATATGAACTTGAATCTTTAACGCTTGATTGACGTGTGTTGAAATACCTGAAAAGATAAACATAAACATAAAAACTAGATAATATATTAGCAATAAATTATTTGACAAATCATCATCAAAACTATAGGGTCAACAAATATTACATCTAGCCTTAGGGCTAAACAATCTAGAGGAGAGGGCTTCCTCATACTTGGCTTGATCAAACTCTATAGCGAGAGTTGTTGGCCTCTTTGTTTTGATGATGTTTAACAAATAATTTACTACTAATGTTGTTTGTCTAGTGTTTGTACATTTCTATTTATTGTAGACAAACAACGAGTTGGAGGATGGATGGAATAGAGCTTCAACGATCATATCCAATGGAGGTTGGTGGAATTGTGGAGTGAAGCAACATACAATTCAAGTTAAAGATCAAGTTTAAGCTTCATCCGCAAGTGTACCAAGTCGAGCTTATTAAAGATCAAGATCAAAGCTTGGTTAACTTAGTTTAGGTTTTATATTATGTGTGTTAAGTACCTTAAGCTCAATATCATATACACACACGTATTTGGTTTCCTTGTATATATATGTAGTCATATATATATACAACATAATTTTTGGTTTTTATGTTTATAAATATGAAATTACATATTTCATATTTATTATTGTGATTTGGTTTAACTACTTAGATATGAAACAAATATATTTTCATACTCCTATGTTTTATTTTCTAATGTATTTGTGAAAATATTATATTCTTAGTTTTTGGACTTAACAATAATCATATACATATTTTATTAAGTTTATATAATCATTGTGCAAAGTTTCAAAACATGGTTTAGCCTAAATGTCAAAATTCACATGTTTACACTTTTGTGTTTTGGACTATTTTTGCAAAATGATGATTTTCACAAATGAGAAATGCCATTTAGAAAATTCTTTCTGTAACATGTTCATTTACATGTTCATATACATTTCTCAAAGTTTCATAATTTTTGGACTTTATTTGTTATTTTTAACAATTTTTCAAAAATCAAAAATCTGTTTCAAACCTGTTTTTTCTGTAGTGTTAGTTCGCGGTCGACCGCCATGGTCGACCGTCAAGAGTTCTGAACTCAGAACTATTTTTGCTGGCTCACGGTCGACCATGGCGGTCGACCGTAGCGAGTCCAGAGAGTTTCGTGGTCGACTGTCGCGGTCGACCGTCGCTTGTCCAGAGCCCAGATTTGATTTTTTAGTTTCTCACGGTCGACCGCCGATCTGTTAGTTCTGCTCCAACGGCTATTTCTTGTTACCGTTGGCTGGGGCTTTCTGGTCTTTTGCTTGGATTTTTTGGCTGAGATTTTGAGTGGGAATAAATACCCTATTGCTGTTCTCTTTCAAGCAATCCATGTTTTAAACAAGTTTTTAAACAAGGGTTTAAGTGTGGTTTTAGTGTTTGTTTGGTTTGAAGATTGTTTTCACAAGTGGAGGAGATCATCTTCTTATTTGGGCTCAAATCTCCATCTCTCCATCTTGATCTATTGAGAAGTTTTCCTAAACTCAACTCTAGCTTTTATTTATAATTATCTGTTGATTATCATTTCTATTAAAGCTAGTTTTATATTGAGTTTAGATTTGATTTTATCTCATTGTTACACACACCCACTTGAGCTTATTGTATTTACATACATAGTATATTAGGATTGTGAGAGATTGTAACATCGAGTTGTGCTTAATTGAGTTGTCCCGTTGTTAAGAGAACAAATCATTTATTGTTACATTAAGAGTGTTGTTAGGTTTTCGGTGAGCTAGAAAACCGAGTGTGTTGTTGTGAAGTTTTCAGTGAAATAGAAAACCGAGTATGAGGAGTGAACGTTGATCGGTGAGCGTTGAAAACCGACATTGTGAGGTGTAAACGTTATTCGGGTAAGCGTAGAAAACCCGGTTGTGATAGTGGATTTCTCCCCGGGAGAGGGGAACGGAGACGTAGGACGGAAGGTCCGAACTCCGTGATCATTTGATTGTGTTTGAGTGTGCTTTGGCGTTTATTTATATTTGTGCTCATTGCTCATATCGCCATTGTCTCATTATTCATATCATCCACTATCTTGTTTCATATTGTTTACCCTTGTGTTAGTTTACATATCCTTGCATATATCATATTGTATATCTCTTTGGTAGGATATATCATCTTGTGTTAGTTTATATATCCTTGCACATACATTGTCTATATCTCTTTGTTAGGATATATCTTGTTGTTCATATTGCTTATCCTAGCTCATATATCTTGTAGCACATCATACTTGTTAGGATATATTTGTTAATTAGTTTTAATTGGTATTTAAATCGGATTAGATTAGCATAAGACCCTAATCACCCCCATCTAGGGTCTAACAAGAGTTTTGACGGTTGTTCCAGTAAGATGAATATCGGATTGCGTCACCACTTCTTCATCAGAGAAGCTTGTCCCCAGCGAAGTCGTCATCTTTTGTTTGGTGAAAAATTTATGAAATGAAGATGAAAGAACTGTGTTTGATTTTTATTCTCTCAATCTTGATTACAATTTGATTTCTCCATTACAAAAGAGAAAAGAATTAATGCAAATCCTTCCCTTTGTTTAATTCTGGGTTCTTCACGGTGGCGATGGAGTGCCTCCCTCGAATGCTCGTATCGAGTTTGCTTTCCGTTGATGATCTGATGTTTCGCTTCACTGGAATGATATCTTCTCCTCACGATTTGACGCTGTGAAGAACTTGCGTGATAAGTTTTAAATAACTCTTAATGAGTTGATAACTCTGAATGAGTTTGAAACTCTATGAAAGAGTTGATTTAACCGAAATCGGTTTGTAAGCTAAGAATGAAGAAAGATCCTGCTGTTGATCTCTAAAGCTCTAGCAATTCCCCTTAAAAGCCAGCCAAAGATCTCTTCTTCGATGCCAAGTCGAAGGACCCGAACTCAGTTGAGTTTACTCCTATTTATAAGGGATTAAGGGTGTAACCGCCCCCTTAATTCTCTCCATATTGGGGTTGAACGGGGTGTAACCACCCCTTAATCTACTCTTAAGTGGGGCGGAAATCCCTCCAAATATGAGGGGAAAACGATTCTTGAAACCGTTCAGCGCGTGTTCGAACGAGTCAAACGCCGAAAATAGCGTTCTAGGCCCGACTCTGCATTTTAGACTTAAAACGCAGAGTTGGATCTGTTTTAGGCTAAAAACACAGTGTTCGCACAACGTTGTAAATCTGAAATGCGTAGTTGGAACGTAGAGATGAACTCTGCGTTTTGAGTCCACGAACTCTGCGTTTTTAATTAGAGCACTGGGGATGACCTCTGCGTTTTGACTCTGAAATATAGGTATGACGTCTGTGTTTTGATGTTATAACACAAGGATGGCCTCTGTGTTTTGATTGTAAAACGTAGGGATGACCTCTGCGTTTTGATGTGAAGAGACCATCAATTTATGGTCTCTTTTGCTGGAGCATTGCAAAGACCGTCATCTTGTAATCTTCATCTTGGCTCTTTGAAAATATGAGAGTCGTCAGATTGTAACTCCCGATGTTGATTGTAAAGGCTGTTGAACTAGAGCTTTTATCGGTTGTTGTAAAGGTCGTCAGATTGTAATATTTATCAATTTACATGAAAGTCTTTAAATTATAACTTTCTAGAAGTCGTCAGATTGTAACTCCCATCATTGGTGTTTGATAAGGGATCAGCTATTTGTAGTGATTTTTAGACAACCTACAGGAGTGCAGAGCACAGGTGGCGTGACAAGTCATAGAGACTATCGAGCTAAGGTTATGATAAGACCTGACCAGTGTGGGCTGCGGTGCTGACACATGGTCAGAAGAAGAGACCCGAGGCATGTATTATCCTATGGATCAACTGAGGAAAACTGCTCTTCGAGTCGTCCATGCAAAGTGTCAGATTGATGGTCGAGTGGGCTCTTGGTGAGTTGTATTTGAGAGAAGGTCGACTGATCCTGCCTTTCGAGTCAACATGTATAGCATAGATTCGACGAGTCGGCGGAAGAGGTATCTCTGCTGGACTTAGGCTGCCAAGTTAATCAGGGTTGCGTCCTTAGTAAATGGGAACACCATAACAGTTAGTCCTTTTCACTTGGAGTCATCTTGAGCCGGGTTCGAGTGAACTAAGATAAGCTTCATGTCCTTGTAAATCCACTTAAGATGAAAAACTGAATAGCTTCTGCTATCTGACGTGGCTGACATCATCGGGCACCCCTCTATTTTCCACGGCTTCGATCTTATTGGCTAATGTCATTATGGATTTGAAACACCATTTCAGGAAGCGTCATGGAGTTAATGGGAGGCGTTCCGACTTTCGAACGTCAAGGCAGAGGGGGCAGTAAAGAGGTTGCGCTTCATGTTTTGAGTAAAAAACGGTTGAGATTCCCAGGTGAATCTCATCCGTTGGCTTCGAGAACACCGTGTCCCTTCAGATTAGCCCACATGGCCTTTTAGAAATCTATCAATAGCTTTGTTGGGGTTGAGAAGATTTCTTTACAAACTCTTGCTCTGAAAAATATCCTTCTATGCTTTTTGAGAGAGAAACTTTTAATGGCTTCTTAAGCTTCGACCACCGGCCGTAATGAGAAGAAGCTCGTTGCTCTTTATCTCATCCACTCAAGGGTTGGAATGAGTCGCCGTGCAAGCATATTTGATCGCGGAATTATCAAAGGTGGCTTTGAGAAGAAAACAGCTAAACACAAGAATAATTCAATTTGGTGAAGGAAAATACATTCTCTAGAATATGAAAATAAAAGATTACAAAATCTCTCTCTCTCTCTCTCTCTCTCTCTCTCTCTCTCTCTCTCTCTCTC
>BQKN01000374.1:47408-65600 GCA_022839385.1 Asparagus kiusianus | reverse complement strand
AAAATAATGTAAGTAAGTCTTTAATCCATAAAAATAATATTTTACAAATTCAATATAATATGAAGCACATAAATGTGAATATATATTGCTTCATATCTACATAGCTAAACCAAAATAACTTATCTACATAAAAAACAAATAAGTATTATATATTTATTTGCTTGCAAAAACCTTTGTGGATAAAATATATAAACCATTAAATTGTGTGTGTGTATAATATCGAGCTTAAGGTATTAACACACAAAGTATAAACCCTAAACTAATTTACCCAAGCTTGATAGATCTTCATTGTAGCTTGTCTTGGTAAATATGGAAGAAGCTTGAACTTGAATCTTGACTAGTATGCATATGCTTCACTCTGATATTTCCGCCAACCTCCATTTGATGCGATCGTGAATGCTTGATTCTATCCATCTTCCAACTTATTGTTTGTCTAGAATACCTAATGAGAAAACATAAACACTAGACAAATAATATTAGAAATTATTTGTAATCATCAAAGCAAGATTAGAAGATGTAGGCTCATAACATGAGACCTAACAATTACAACACCCTAAGAATTAAGGGAGTTTCTTCAAATTAAAATAGTTAAGGGGTTTTCTGAGCACTATAAATGGCTCGGAATATCTTTTTACTACTTGGAAAATTTTATTAAACGGGTATTTAATCATTTACATTTTAAAGTAATAATATCAGGTAGCTTTACCGAGAAAAATGTAAATATCAAAGAGGATTACTTTCAATATATTGTATAATAAACATAAACTATTTTGCAACAGAATTATAATAAAGAAATAAACTGAAAAGAAACTATCATGATATTTGACCACGTGCAACGCACTTGATGGAACTTCTCTTGTTTTGATGCAGACAAGCTCCAAACACTAGTAGAAAAACGAGCAATCTAGACGAAAATTTTCATCTAGCTTGATCCAAATCCCGTCTAGGTTAGTTCAACTAGACGGAATTCCGTCTAGTTAGGTCAGTTTATTTTACTTTCGTCTAGGTAGACTCAAACTAGACGGAATTCTGTCTAGGTTGATCAATCTAGACGGAAGTCAAACTAGATGGAAGTAAGAATTACGTCTAGTTTGACAGACTAGACAGAATTCCGTCTAGTCTGTCAGACTAGATGGAATTCCGTCTAGGTTGCGTCAACCTAGACGGAATTCCATCTAGGTTGATTATGACAACCTAGACAGAATTCCATCTAGGTTGATATTTTTTAAGCAAAAAATTAATTATAAATTGTATTTCCCTATACAATTCCATTAATGAATACATCCAGAAAATATTGTACACATGAATACATCCAACCATCCAATTATAATCAAAGTTCATAACAATTCCATTCAAAACCAAATATAATCAAATCCAACACATTGCACAAATCCAACCATCCACTCCAAAATATACATCAACCAGTTCCGTCTAATATATACATCTAACAGCATATATACTAATAATGTACATGATTAAGATAGGATACATGGCATGAATAAATGTAGTGTTATAACAAATAAAACTGTTTATTACATTAAAATAAAAAACCTCATCCATCGTCGTCGACGGGAGTATCTCTATCCCGATTACGAGAACGGGTGTTGCTCCCTCCAATATCTCCACTCTGAATGTTCAATTGAATAATCATTATGTGATGTTTGATAACATATTAAATAAAAATAAATTTATAAATATAAGAAAAAGTAAGGTACCTGAGCGCTGCTCTGTCTAGCGCCAAAATTATCACCAATCGAGCTTATGATCCGTATGATACCACCATACGTGCTATAAGGAATCGCATCGCCTAAATATTGTATAACATACCCCATGAGATCGTCCATCGAGTTCGCCGTTAGCGCAACTCTAGTCATCTCATTAGTCACCTGAATATGCAGCTCCGGGTCAATTTTGTCAATCAAATATACAGAGATACGTGTGACAAATGGCATAGCCAGGAAACTACTTGTGGCTGCTCTCATTGATGTAGATGGCATGGAGGATGCTGTGGATGATCTCATTCTTATGCCGTGTGAAGCTCCGACACCATGCAGAGGATATCTTCCTCTCCTATTATTAAGCAGTAGATCATGCACCCAGGGGTTGACACCTCACATGTCCCCCCTTGGGTTCCATGATTTGGGGTCCCTATAGAATAACTCTTAAATTTATCAGCAAAATAGTTAGTGGACCAGCTCGGTGGTTAGAAAATTGAATCTAGTCAACTGGTAATGGAAATGCTAGCATATAACTGTTGACAAATATAAATGATGGTAAAAATGATTATCGGGTTTATAAAGAGCCTCCTAACTATACTCCCTAAGGCATTTTTCGTTTATACTCCCTAAGGCATTTTTCGTTTATAAATGGTAAAAATGTTTAAATTTATTTCCTCCCTAAGGCATTTTTCGTTTATAAATGGTTCTGTAGGAGGAGAAACAATATTAGTGGATAGGAAAAAAGTGCCTCATTGGAAAGGGAGGAAATAAATAGACCTGCACACATTTCCATAATGAATACACACAGCAATATAGCCAAGTCAGACTCCTAAATTAATTGATTTTATTATTCATAGTGTCAAACTTACCTAAACACTATATTGACTTTGGTTTACTTCTTGAAGATAAAAGATCATACAATTAATAAAACGGTTTTTCTATAGAGTGCTCATGGGCACTCTATAAGAGAGGAGAGAGAGAGAGAGAGAGAGAGAAAGAATAGTTTATGCGCCCCTCTGATTTGCATTAATTTATGTGCGAGAAAGAATAGTTTATACGTCATTCTGATTTGTATTAATTTATGTGCATAATTCATTTCTTTCTCTCTCTCTCTCCTCTCTTATAGAGTGCCCATGGGCATTCTATAGAAAAACCGTTAATAAAATCTATAGTCTTTATAGTTTGATAGAGGAGATACTTTTACGCTGCCTTACTCCACGTTGAATCATTCACTTAATAAATCATTACGATTATAGAAACTGACCTTGTCTGCGCCTTCATTCACCTCCTCTTTAAAGATGAACATTTAGTATGAAGAATGCCAAAATCATCTTAATTATTTCGTTTTGGAACCATGGAAGCTAGTAAAACATTAAAAAAAACCCAAATATCATCCTTCCTATCAAAAATAACCCGAAAAAGGACTCGAACATAGAATAAAATCAAACAAAAACGTAATGCACAACCTTCTTCTCGCGCAATTATATTGCAGGTCAGATTCTTGATATTAAGATAGTGTGATCTTATACCTTGATAAGCAGACTATGTCGCCAACCCAAGTGATGATTCTTTCTATCAAGAGGAAAAGCAACCATTGTCATAAGCATAAAACTTAGTAACCATTGAATGAAATAAATTGAAAATTTTATTGACACATGAGAGAGCTAGCTACTCAAATATTATAAATGCCCTGTACCTGCTGCCCTATCAGATGAGTAGTTATAGTTCTGCTGTTACATATAAGATTTCATAAGTAAGATTCTAAAGTAATTACTTGAGCTTTAGCATTTTAACCTAAAGGTGCTAATTGATCCTTTAATATAATATATGAGTTAAACTATAATATAATATGTGAGTTAAAACTACAACCCTTGACATTCCATGGCCGTACCAATTTGTTTAGTTTGGAAGATAAGAGTCCATGTTCATGATCTTCATCCTTCAATATTCGAAAACCATTCAGGGAGGAATGGAAATAATAATAAATGGCAACAAATAGGAATCATTTTTATTTCTGTTGACGCTCAAAATATTTCATAGACTTTGGACTCGACTGGAATGGACTAAGGCTGGCTCTCGTTGATTACTTTGAGTTGAGTGTGGGTTTGGTCTATTTTGTTGGGGTTGAACACACAAACGACAACCCGTGTCCTTCCGGATCTTGTGTCAAGAGTAGGCAAGCAAAAAATCACAGCAAATAAAAAAACTTGTAGGAAAGAATGAACAAAAAAAGAAAATACTAGACTTAACGAGGTTCGGCAAATGTGCCTACGTCCTCGGGAGCCACACCAGAAATTCTTTGATTAATTGAAGAAGATTATAATGCTTGCAATAGGTCACTCTTTTTCTAAGATTTCTGATCTCAAAGTGCCGTCAAAACTCTCTCAAAGACGTCCTCACATAACCCTAAAAACGTTTTAAACATATATATACACAGCCCAAAAATAGATTCCAACCCGAACCAGGAAACCACCAGACCCGACTTCGGTTGACTGATAGCATCGCATCGGTCGACTAGTTGATCGCCATCGGTCGACCGATATCATTGCTTCAGTCAACGACCAGAACCCTGTTTTCTACAGGGTTTCTCGTGCACATTTTTGGTCGACTGGAGCAAGCCCGTCGGTCGACCGACCAGAGCGGGGTTTTCTACTTAGTTTCCTACAGTCGATTCGGTCGACCGATCCATGTGTGTTGGTCGACCGATGTTGTGTTAGGTTAGTCGACCGATGTTGTGTTTTACAGAATTGTTGATTTTCATCCAGGTTTGGGTCTACACTCTCAAAACCAACAATCTCCCACTTGGAGACCAAACCGCCATCAACGAGCTCTCCCGAACTCCTGTCATCTTCGCAAGCATCTTCTCCTACTCGGAAAAATTTCTATTCTTCAACCAATATCATCATGGTGATCTCGTCTATCCTCTTAGTGTGGCCCAGCCTTCGTCTTCTACGCATGAAGGCTAACTGAAGTTGCACATAACTCCAGTTTGTTAATGGTCACTGCTTTCGTCAATATATCTGCAGGATTTTTGCTCCCTAAAATCTTCTCCAACTGTAACTTCTCATCCTCTATCAGCGAGCGTATAAAGTAGTAACGTATATCGATGTGCTTCATTATGGCATGATATACTAGATTCTTGGCAATGTGTATACCACTCTGGCTATCACAATAAAGAACGTCATTCCCCTGCTTCAAAAACAGCTCTTCCAGGCACCCAGTCAACCAAATTATCTCCTTGCCGGCTTTAGTCATTACGACATACGCTGCCCCAGTCATAGACAATGTTACTATCTTCTGCAAATGTGAGACCCAACTCACTGTTGTTGACACTAAGGTATAAACATACCCCGTGGTACTTCGCCTTGTATTATGATCACCGGTGAAATCTGCATCCACGTATCTCTACAGTACTAATTTTTTCCTCCTAAAACACAACGGCATATATGTAGTCCCTCTAAAGTATCACAATATCCACTTCACGGGCTCCCAATGATGCTTCCCTGGGTTGCTTGCAAACCTGCTCACACACTCCTACTGCATGGGCGATATCCGGCCTTGTGTAAACCATCGCGTACATAAAACTACCAATGGCTGATGAATATGGCACTCTGCTCATGTGCTCCTTCTCTGCATCTATCTTGGGTGATTGCTCCTTAGATAACTTGAATTAACTTCCAATGAGCGTGCCGACAGGATTGACATTCTCCATGTTAAATCTCTGAAGTACCTTCTTGATGTATCCAGCCTAACTCAACTTCAACGTCCATTCAGCTTCATCTCGACTGATTCGCATCCTAAGAATTTGCTTCGCTACACCCAGATTCTTCATAGCACACATATATATCAATTTGTTTCTCTTCTAAATACAGTCCTGCAACTAACACGTCATCAACATATAATAATAACACGATATTGCTGGACTCAAACCTCTTGAAGTAGCAATAATGATCTGAATTGTATCTTCTATAGCCATTGCTCTGTATGAAGTTATCGAACTTATTGTACCACTGTCTCGGAGCCTGTTTCAAACCGTACAAGCTCTTCTTGAGCCTACACACCATCTCTTCCTTTTATTCTTCTACAAAGCCAACATGTTGCTTTATATAGATTTCTTCATCCAAGTCATCATAAAGAAATGCAGCTTCACATCTAACTGCTCAAGGTAGAGATTTTCAGTAGTTACTAAGCTCAACACCACTCTGATGGTTGTAAGCTTCACGACGGGGGAAAATATCTTTATAAAATCTACTCCTTCCCGCTGTTGGAATCCTTTCACAACTAATCTGGCCTTGTACATCTTGCTTCCATCACTCTCCTGCTTAACTCGGTAGACCCACTTGTTATGTAAGGCTTTTTTCTGTGCAGGTAGCTGGGCTAACTCCCATATCTCGTTCAAGTGGAGAGAATCCATCTTTTCTTATAGTGCATACTCCCACTGTTGAGATTCACTAACTTGCATAGCCTCATCATAATACTCTAGTTCTCCACTATCTGTCAAAAATAAGTAATTAAGTGATGAAAGATATATGGGATTCAGTTTGGGTACCCTGAATGACCTCCTAAGCTCCACGCCGTGGGTAGTAGTCTCTGCACATGGAGTCTCCTCCGTTCTTTAGTCAGAACTGACACTGTCTCCCCCATCTAAAAGTTCTTCCAAATCCACGTACTCGGATCCACCTGCATCCTTAGTGCTACTCCCACCGCTTTGGTTATCCTTGGTATTGTCTATATCCTTGTACATCACCTCTTCATTGAATATCACATCTTTGCACCTGATGATTTTTCTATTCTTCTCATCCCAAAGATGATATCCGAACTCATCAATATTGTATCCAATGAATGTACACTTCTATGATTTAGCTTCTAGCTTGTCCCTGACATGGTCACTGATATGAACATATGATATGCAACCAAATACTCATAAATATGAGAGATTAATATTCTTTCCACTCCAAACCTCTTCTGTAATCCTAAAATCTAATGAAACTGATAGCCCATGATTAATCAGATAAGTTACTGTATGCACCGCGTCCGCCCAAAACATCTTAGATAGACCTGCATATAAACGCATACTCCTTGCTTGCTCTGTCAACGTCCTGTTCATCCTCTCTGCAGCACCATTCTGTTATGGTGTCCCAGGAGTACTCCGCTCCAAACGAATCATGTTCAGGACACAAAACTTCTTGAACTCCTCCAGCTCATATTCTCCACCATTGTCCGATCTCAGACACTTTATTTTCAGAGTTGTCTCGTTCTCTACCATAGCTTTTCATTTCTTGAAGATCCCGAACACCTCTGACTTATGCTTCATAAAGTATACACACACCTTCCTCGAGTGATCGTCGATAAAGGTGACATAGTACGTCGAATCGCTAAGAGAAGATACACTAGCTGGACCCTAAACATCTGTATGGACAAACTCTAGCTTCTGAGCTTTAGGTGATCTTCCACTTTTCTGAAGGTTGGCCCTCTTCTGCTTCCCGTAGATGCAATCCTCGCAAAAACCAACTTCAACTGAATCAATATCGGTTAGCTTTCTCTGTGAATGTAGAATCTTTATACCCTTCTCACTCTTATGTCTTAGCCTATTATGCCACAGATCTGTACTCTCCTTGCTAGCTATAATTACAAGGGTATCACTCACATGTGCAGTAAGATAGAGAGTTCATGTTTGTTACCATAGTCAACCACCATAGTACTGTTGGAGATCTTCCACGAATCCCCGGTGAATGTTAAAACATAGTCTTCCGCTGTTGGCTAACCGAAACAAGATTTTTCTTCAGCTTTAGTACATGTCTGATATTCTTCAGATTCTACTTAAATCCCTTCATCTGAATCTATACATCACCTCTTCCAACAATACAGCAAGGCTCGTTGTCCCCAAGTATACTTCTTAAAGCCCCCTGCTACATAGTTCCGAAGAAGCTTCATATTAGCAGTGGCTGGAATGAGGCTCCTGAATTAATAACTCATAAGTCGGAGTCGCTATCCATATCAAGGATCAAGGTATATTGCACGATATGAGCCTCCTGCTCATTCGTATCCTTTTTTTGGTGCTTTGCAGACTGAAGACATATGGGCCTTCTGGTCGCAGTTCTAACACTTTTATTTGATAGGCCTAACATTCGAGTTTGACATTTTCTTTTTCGACTTTGACCGATTCATGTTTTGGTTATCCTTCTTCTGGCTTTGGCCTCTCTGCTCGAGATTTAGGGCTGAACCTGAACATTCTGATTCAGACGATTTTCTTCTAACCTCCTTGGATAAAATCATGCTAATAACCTCGCTCGGCTTCAACTTATCCTTCCTCGCCGAGTTGCTAATTATGGTCATGCAACCTGTCAAACTATCTGACAATTATGATAGAATCAATAGGGCATATACTTCGTCATCAAACATGATGTTGATTAGATAAGTTGATCAACAATTATGTTGAACTCCCTGAGATGCAACGTGAATGAATACCCTTCTGCCATCTTAAAGTTGAAAAGTGTCTTGACGAGATGCACCTTGTTTGTGGCTAACGGTTGCTCGTACATCTTCGCGAGTGCTTCCATAAGCCCCACTGTCATCTTCTCCTTCAATATGTTGTGGGTGACTGATTTGGCGAGCGACAACCGAATCTGTCCTAGAGCCTTTCGATCTAGTATTTCTCAGTCCTCGTCTGATTCCGCTTTCTTCTTTTCCTTAGCTTTTCCCATCAACGCACGGTAAAGATCCTTCTGGTACAGATAGTCCTTCATCTGCAACTTCTAGTAGGCGGAGTTTGATCCGTCAAACTTCTCGATTTTCGATTTACTTTTTTCTGTCATCTCTTTCATACACAAACTTTGCTGAACGAAGCTCTGATACCAGTTATTGGGGTAGAACACACAAACGATAACCCGTGCCCTTCCGGATCTTGTGTCAAGAGTAGGAAAGTAAGAAATCACAGCAAATAAAAGAAAACTTGCAGGACAGAACAAACAAAAGAAGAAAATATCAGATTTAATGAGGTTTGGCAAACGTGCCTATGTCCTCGGGAGCCACACCAGAAATTTTTTGTTTAATTAAAGAAGTTTACAATGCTCGCAATAGGCCACTCTCTCTCTAAGATCTTTGATCTCAAAGTGCCATTAAAACCCTCTCAAAGACGTCCTCACATAACCCTAAAAACATTTTAGGAAACATATATATACACAGCCCAAATATAGATTCCAACCCAAACCAGAAAACCGCCAGACCCGATTTCGGTCGACCGATAGCATCGCATCGGTCGACTGGTTGATCGCCATCATTGACCGATATCATTGTTTCGGTCGATTGGCCAGAACCCTGTTTTCTCGTGCACATTTTCGTTTGACCGGGGCAAGCCTGTCGATCTACCGACTAGAGCGGGGTTTTCTGCTCAGTTTCCTGCAGTTAATTCGGTCGACTGATCCATGTGTGTCAGTCTACCAATGCTGCGTTTTACAGAATTGTTGATTTTTATCTAGGTTTGGGTCTACACTCTCGAAGCCAACATATTCTAGACTACACTAATTTAGATTGCACTGCGTTTATATTTCACTGTGAGGGAGGTGGTGGGCAGGATGAACATGTGCTTGGTAAAAATGGTTAGCCAACTTGGTATTTCATTCTTGATGATAGAAAAAAGTAGCAAACAAGCAAACTTGGAGTTTCATTAAATGCCCATGGCTATTGTGGATAATGTGCATGACTATAGTAGTTGAAGGCTTTTTTGCATTATGTGTGGAGTTCAATTGACCATGTCACTTGATGGAGATTTAAATTCAAGCCAAAGAACGTAACTTTTCGTATTCAGGACATTAATTAATGAGTTATGGAAGCTTAAGAGTATAAGACACTAATTAAATTATACTATTGTGATGATTTACATTTAATTAATAAGATAAAATAAATAAATAAATATTGAGAATTATCAAACTTGGGAATTATAAACATTTAGAGGGGCAAAATAGGAAGTTAAAAGTTTTGACACTCATATTCTCTTTTATAACTACTAGTATGTAAGGCATGCTTTGCACGTAATGCATATTAAGCAATCATATGAAACTAAAACATTTGAGGGCCAATTTATTTCTCTACATGAATTTGCATACTTGTATAACTAATATATTCATGTTTTTTTTTTGTAAATTGGAGGTGAACTCATTGTAGATCTGTTCGTTTCCTCCAAAGAAAAATAATATAATCTTCTCTCCAAATTATCAGCTGTGAAATCTTGTTGACTGTGACGTATCCCTGTTACTATAATTGAGAGATTAACTCCACAATCAAAATTCTCACCTCGTCCATTTTTTTATTTGATTCTTTTAGTATTTTCTTTTATGCATTTGAGCATTAATATATAGTATAATTTATGCAACTCTTGAGATCCAAACAGAATGTTTATGGAAGTAGATTAGTCGTGAAATAATTAGTGCATAATTAATTAAGAGAATATGATTAGTCAGTGAGAGAAGACACATGAATGCACTAATTATGGGTTCATTTCTTACTACTATTCATATTAAATGCATTATTAGTAGGTTCAAAAGGGCAGATATCATAAATTACTTTGTTAGTAGGATCTAATTATTGTGTTGTAATAGTTTTTTATGGAAAAAATAGTAAGACACATCTAAACTAAACTAAAAACCTAGAAACATAATAAAAAAATATGGATAAACGATGCTCCTTATCAAACCGCAGAATATTGTGTAAAAACAGTGGGTCTTTGAGTCATACCACAAAATCATCAATTTTCTTAGCTCTTCAGACCAACACATGAGCTATTAAATTCCTCATTTGATGAATTATTTGAAAATCACATTCCTCGAGTTGTGTGCAACATTGCTGAATAAATCATCCAAAAATTGTCTGAAATTAAGTGTTACTCTGCTCCATTTTGGATATCTCTAATTACCATCTCCACATCTTCTTAGAAAATTACCTTTCCACATCGAGTGTTAAGAGTAAATATAATAGCTTCCCACACTGCTTAGAATTCTGCATGCTCAAAATTACCTCGTATCCAAATGTTATGATAAGTATATTGCAATAGTTAGTAATATATATCATCATGACTTTATATGCTAATTCTATACTATGTACACTAAGAGGTTAACATTTATAGCAGTATTCCTCTCCATGAATTTTTTAATATTAGACAAACATATTAATATATTATAGTATTAGATAGATGTTAGATTCTTATTAAATATTAAATTATCTTAAATTACAATATACTTTATAAATGTAAGTTATGATATTATTATCTTAAATATTAATTGTATATTTATTGTATAATACCTCATATCTAAAGTGAAACATTTATCTTATTTAACATAAGACTAACATGGTTAAAATTTATGATATATATTAGTTTCTATGTTTATAACATAAGAAATAGAATGAATTATATAAAATTTGAGGAATATGATTAAATGTTATAATATATATTTAATTTATAATATTAGTTCTTATGTTTATTGTAAGAATAGTTATAGTGTAATAAATAGTATGAATTGAATTAAATTCAATGTATTATTGGAAATTGTCAAATTTTGGAAGGGTAAAAGAGACAATCAAAAGTTTTAACACCCTAATCCTTTTTTATAAATAGTATAGATACAGATTAGTTAAATGAGACTTTGATTGCAATATAGTGATTTGGATAAATATTGAGGGATATGTTAGGAAATTAAAAGTTTTGACAACTATATTCTCTTTTATAAGTAGTATTGACTAGTACTAGTATAAATATAGATATAGATATAGATTTGTATTGGGATAATCATATGTGAATATAATATCACACTGAAAGGTAAGAAAGATGATTAATGAGGTCAAATAGGAGTTGTGGCCTATCCCTAATAGAAAATTTTGAGTTAAATTGTGGTTCCTAGCTAAGGTGGTGGGAAACAAAGTGAATTTCAATATAAAGCCCAAAAGTTACGAGAAGATGACCATCATCTGGTTTAGCCCAGCAGCCTCCTGATGCATGGAAGATCCTAGGATGGTTGATATATCATATTACCCTCACATAATTTTTGGTGTAGACAATGGTCTAGTTAGCTCACATGTGGTGGAAAGATCTTGTGAATGTTTGTTGTCATATTCTACAGCATGGTTACTAATATAGACCAAGTAAAATAACTCATTGATGGATGATGCCTGAATTACCATATGTCAAGGATTCTGCCATTGCACTAAAACTCCGAAATTGTGATGAGAATTGAGTGTTATAGTTTTATCTTCTAATATGTCTCCGCGGGTTGAGTGTCGCTTTTATGGGATGGAGCCTAGATTCATGCAACATTATCAAATTTTTAATAAAATCCACATTAAAAGTCGTGGCTAGTGAAATTCGAACGAGATTGGTCTAGTACTATGTTAAAGAATCTTGTCATTGCACCTAATGTTGTGATGAGGGTTATAGTTCTATCTTATAACCAAACCGGCATTGGAAGAAATATCTTATAGGAGTTGAGTGGCTATGTTTCCCTCTCAAGATTGCTAGTTCTGACCAAGTCGTTTTGGATCCATCATTCCGGCAAAGAAGGAAATAATACTCACAAATAAATGGTAGATTGTTGGGATATTCATTTGCAAATATAGTCTTACATTAGAAAGAATAAGAATGAGGTATAAGTTTAAATAGGAGTTAGGGCCAGTAAATGTAATATTATGTAAACATTAATATGTATAATATTGTAATATAATAAATAAAATTATTATATAATATAAAATTATACATGTTGTATTATATAATATATTAATATAATATAATATTATACTTATCATAAGTACTAACAATTTATTTAATACTATTAAATTAATATAATTTATTATTGAGCTAGGCTACTATCAATAATATTGGATATGATTGTTTCAAATTTGAAATACAGATATCAAAATTGAAAATCCAAACCATTAGATATGATGTACTACACATAAACTATCTAGAAATAAAAATTTAAAGGATATGAACATATTTTATCCATGTATCATATATCGTCAAAATTAACATTTTAGAATTTTTGTACATTTTCCTAAGGTTTAGTCCCTCGATACATTATCCAAAACATATTAAAATCCTTCAAAATTTTATTTGTAGGTAATTTATTTATAGTAGATCATATCTAACGATTTGGGATGTCAATATCAGCATCCAAATTTCAAATTTTGATCAATAGTATCTACATGTTGGATACTATTAATAGTAGACTAGCTCAACATCATAGTATATTACATAATATTATAATACAGTTTAATATTATGTTTTAATGTAATATACTATGTATATTATATGAACAATATGCTTGAAAGTATTAATAAATAAACTGTATAATATTATAATATATCATGTTTCATTATAATATATTGTATTATATATAATTTATAATATTATTAATATAATATAATATATCAAGATAAATATAATACAATGTATTATTTTTTGTGTGCAAAATGAGGCTTGTCTCTTCTAATATGTGTTTGATGTTTGGTGTGATTCTGCACATGAATGTCATACACATCCTTTTCTTTGAAAATCAATACTCTTTAGTTGTATAGAAAAAGGAATTGCTGCACTGGTCCTATCTATTTGATGTATCTAGTTGTTTTTGAAGTAAAAATAGGGTTGAAAGTCTTATCATTGAAAATATATATAGCTGCTGTTAAAAGTTTTACAAAAGAAAATATCTATGTAGAGATAGGCTCCTCCTCCGAGTTGGGGAAGGCATAATCCTACATAGATATATGATTAGTACATTCTAGAATCAAGATAGGTTGCAGTTCAGGCAGTTGATTCGGTCCTCTCTGCCTCTAGCTCTCTGAGACTGTATATCCCGTCAAGGAGGATTGGATCTAAAGCTCTGCAGTTAGAGAGAACTGAGGCTAACATGCAGTCTAGTTGGTGACCGAGAGGGAGAGAGACTGAGCTTGATGAAGAGGATTTACTGCGCTTTGCCGATGAAGTCTGAGATCTGGATGCAGCTAGTTGACGGTTGAAGGCTTTGCGATGAAAAGTCGTCCTCACCTTCACCTTGGAGACGCTTCTCTTTGTGCGGCCCCCTGCTAGGTATTCGAAGCCAGGGGGAATGGAGATTGATTTGTTGTCTGTGGGCGGGCTGGGGGAACCCGAAGAGGAGATGGGTCCTGAGCGTTGTGGGATGCCAGGCTGGGACACACAAACTACGTTGGAAGTTCCAATGCCTTGGGCCCGAAGAAATAGAAACCACTTGCCCCTATCGACCATCATGTTCTGTCCCTCCCACGTCACATCGATCAAATCAAGGCAATCACGATGATGACCTAGATTGAGGAGGTTAGGCCTAGTGGGAGACTCCGCTATAGAACTTTCCACAGATTTGAATTTGAGATCTGAAATTACTCTTGTGCCCTTATCAGAAGATGGTATGGGAAGGAGAGGATGAGTTGCTAGCTCTGGTGTTGGGGAAAGGATATGAGATATCTGGTGTTGGGGGTGTGGAGGGGGCTGCTGAACTGAAGTACGAAATTAGCCGTTCGAGGTGATTGTCGGAGGAGGGTGTTGGCGATGCGGCGATGAGTTGGTTGGGAGAAATATTGTTGACGGGTTGAAGAGAGGTGAGGGGAGGGGCTGCTCCTGAAGGATGCAGAGGAGGGGCTGATGGAGGATTGGATGCTAAGAGGGGAGAATTTGCCATGATGTTGAGTGGAGGATGAAATGATTCTGAATTTAGTTGTTTCGACCCATTGGAAATTTGTTGAACATGTGGAGCACGTGTAGGAGGCACCTGAGCATGGCCTGAATCTTGGTGCTGGGAGATATCCAAAGAATTTTTGGAGCAATCGATAGTATTATGCCCTCGAGCATGGCAACCATGGCAAAATTTGGGGAGTTTATCATACCAAATTTGTTGTTTAAAACCCTCATAGAGACCTATCCAGATAAATTGATGTGGGGGTTTTCGAAGGTCGATTTCGACACAAACACGAGCAGCACTTGGACGAGCCAAAGTGGTTATAGCCTTGTCCAAACACAAGAAACGACCGATTTTATATATCTAGTTAGAAGATCTCATATTATTTGTTACCTTTAATAAATATATCTAGATTTAATGTATTACTTAAATATAGTATGTTCTTATTTAGCACTTTTTTATAGATGTTTTCTTTTTCATATTTGAAAATTTTCTTTCTTTACAAAGTGTATAGCAATGGGGCATTTCCGACTTCTTCATAATCAATTCGACTATAGAAAGTTTCTTTTCTGTTCCTGGTATTTCAACATAAACTATTGTACTGTAGTGAACTATAGATTAGAATTTATTGATTTTTTTGTGTGTTTTGAAGTTTCGGTTAACTTCTTACACTGGTCTATAGGAAGCCAAAGACTATGTCGAGAAGCAACATATGCAATCCAAAAAACTTCATTTGTAGCAAAATATTAAATTAAAAGTCTAAATGCGAATCCAGTTGCTGCACTAAACAATATTAAGCTATCACAACCAACTCCTTACCACCCTTGGGAGCTCAATAGTCTACTTCCATGTACAATAAACTTAGGCTATTTTTCTCAACTTATGCAATTAAGTCCACACAGGACTGGCTCCGAGCTTTGGGTTGCCTAGTCCAATCCAATTTTGGTTGCCCCTTATATTAAAAATTTGGTACGAATAATAACGATAAAAATGAATACATATAATACAATTTAGCGTTCTATATTGGGCTCAAACTGATAATATTCTCATGTAAAATCAATATTCATCTAAGAAGAGATTACATTTGTGCTACAATTTAATTCAAAGAAAAATACTTCTCCTTGAATTTTTTGAAGCGAATTCTTCAATTAAGTTATCATACTCAAGTTTCTCCAAGTATTCATTTTCAATTGATATCATTGCCAATCCATTCAATCATTCATGTCACATGGTAGTGTGAAGATAACTTTTTTATCAATTTCAATTTGGAAAAACTTCTCTCCGCCGAGGCAACAGTAATAGGGATAGTTAACAAAATTCGATAAGCAACCCATTCCAAAACATCATAACCCCTAATTCAATAATTCAACAACAAAGATTCAGCCAAGATTCAAAATCAGAAATCTTGATTTTATTACAAAACATAAAAACCCCAAATTTCTGTTCAAAAAAACCCTAAAATTATATAGTTAAAAAAATTTACCTGATTGGGTTAGAGGAGTCAACGGGGTGAAGCCTGAAGGACGGGTTTCGATGGGAGTAGAGTAAGGTCGAACCGTCGGAGGCTCGGGAAGGAGGAGAGTGTTAGTTTAGGGGGGGATACCAACATCCGTCCGGCGAGGAGCTCCGACGAGCTCGAGGATGACGCAGGCGAGCGTGGACGTCGACTCAGGCGAAGTCGACGACGAACCCCAGGTGAGTTTCGATAGTCGCAGGCGAGCTCGAAGCCCGCAAGCGAACGCCCCCCTGACCTCGGCGTTTTGGCGGTTTTGACCCTAGCGTCTGGCGCTCCGACGCTCGCATTTGGACGACACCGACCTCAGCGTTTGGGCGCTCCGAGCTTGGCGTCCAAGCGGGCCGCTCGCGTGGCTGGCGACAGGCTGTCGCCAACCCATCGTGTTCGCCTATAAAAGCCCCCTTTCCCCCGATGCCCTAAGTGCTTTTTTTCTCCCGATCCTTTCTCTGGCGACGGACACAAACGTAGCAGCGTTCTTCTTTTTTCGATCTTGAAATCGCAGCAGCGATTTTGTTTCCCATCTCCAGCTCTCAACTGTTTTGAGGGGAGATTAAGAAAAAGAATTAAAGAGGGGGTTCTTTATTGTGGGATATTTTATTCTCAAGAGAGAAATTAAAAGGGATTATTCCCTTTAATTATTAACACTGTAGCTACAGTGTTCATTTGAGAAATCTCAGTTTTGAGATCTGCTCTAAAATTGTAATTTCTTGTTTGATTAATAAGAAATTGACTGTGTGGCTCCCGAGGACGTAGGTAGTTGTAGAATCTCGTAAATCTTGGTGTACTTTTTCTATTCTGCGTTTCCGTTGCATTAGAGATTTCGGCGTTAAATTCCCAACAACTGGTATCAGAGCGTGAAGCGATCTAGAGGAAGTCAGATTCAAGTAGGAGCCATGGCCGCAGATGAAGGAAAAATAAGACTTGAGAAATTTAATGGAACAGATTTCGGATTCTGAAAATTGCAGATAGAGGATTATCTGTATTAGAAAAATCTGTATCAACCACTATCGAGAAAGAAGCCAGATTCTATGAAGGCAGATGCGTGGATCCTTCTAGATAGACAAGCCCTCGGAGTTATCAGATTGACGTTGACTCGCAATGTTGCGTTCAACATAGCGAAGGAGAAGACCACGGCGGGTCTTTGGCAGCTCTCTCAAACATGTATGAGAAGCCATCAGCCGCGAACAAAGTTCATTTGATGCGGCGGTTATTCAATCTGAAAATGGCGGAAGGCGCGTCAGTAGCACAACACCTCAATGAACTTAATACGGTTACAACCCAATTGAGTTCAGTTGAGATTGAGTTTGATGATGAAGTTCGGGCGTTAATACTTTTGTCTTCCCTACCAGAGAGTTGGAACGCTACAGTCACAGCTGTGAGTAGCTCGTCGGGAAACAATAAGTTGAAGTTTGACGACGTTCGTGATTTGGTTTTAGTGAGGAGATCCGACGGAGAGAATCGGGTGAAGCTACAACCTCTTCAGTATTGCATACAGAGTCAAGAGGTAAAAATTCAACCAGAGGAAATGGATAAGAAAAATCAAACTTCAGAGGTAGATCAAAGGACAGGAGGTCCAAATCAAGGAATCCAAGCAACAGCTCGAAGGCTATCGAGTGTTGGAATTATGGAAAGACCGTGCATTACAAGAATCAGTGCAAGAGTGCACAGAAGGAGAAGGAAGCGAAGGCAGAGGTGAATGTCACCTCCACTTCAGGAGGAGACGATGCATTGATATGCTCTTTAGAGAGCAAGGAGGAATATTGGGTGTTGGATTCAGGAGCGTCATTCCATGCTACCTCTCAGAAAGAATTCTTCGAGAAGTATACCCCCGGAAATCTTGGATACGTATATCTTGGTGATGATCAGCCTTGTGCTACCGTGAGCAAAGGCGTGGTGAAAATTAAGTTGAACGGGTCAGTATGGGAGCTGAAGGATGTCAGGCATATTCCCGATCTGAGAAAGAACTTAATATCTGTAGGCCAGTTGGCTGGCGAAGGATATACCACGACCTTCCATGGAGATGATTGGAAGATCTCAAAGGGTGCAATGACGATTGCCCGAGATAAGAAGACTGGTACCCTGTATATGACAGCAGGTGCACGTTGTTTGATCTCAGTTACAGCAGGCAATGAGACTTCAAAGCTGTGGCACCAGAGACTCGGTCATATGAGTGAAAAGGGGATGAAGATCATGCACACAAAGGGAAAACTCCCAGGACTGCAGTCAGTGGAGATGGATATGTAATACCCCAACCCTTGAGAGGGTGCTGTGATTAGTATTGATA
>BQKN01000374.1:20498-47398 GCA_022839385.1 Asparagus kiusianus | reverse complement strand
AGATCTAATAGCGTACCGACTCCGGGATTCCGGGGCGGGGCGTTACAGGATATGTATGAAGAATGCATACTTGGAAAGCAGAAGAGAGTCAGCTTTCAGACAAGTGGTAGAACCCCTAAGAAAGAGAAGCTAGAGCTCGTTCACTCAGATGTGTGGGGACCAACAACCACCGCGTCGATTGGTGGAAAACACTACTTCGTGACTTTTATCGATGATCACTCTCGGAAAATATGGGTCTACTTTCTGAAGCATAAGTCAGAAGTATTTGAGGCTTTAAGGAGATGGAAAGCTATGGTCGAGAATGAGACCGGTCTGAGAATAAAGAAGCTCAGGACCGACAATAGCAGTGAGTATGAAGACACCGGATTCAAGAAGTTCTGCTATGAGCATGGGATCAGAATGGAGAGAACCGTGCCCGGCACGCCTCAGTAAAATGGTGTAGTTGAGCGGATGAACCGAACATTGACAGAGAGAGCCAGAAGCATTCGGGTACAGTCAGGCCTACCGAAGCAGTTCTGGGCAAAAGCAGTCAACACAGCAGCTTACTTGATCAACCGAGGTCCATCGGTTCCATTGGAGCATAGAATACCAGAGGAGGTATGGTGCGGAAAGGAGGTAAAACTCTCACATCTTAAAGTTTTTGGTTGTGTAGCTTACGTGCATATTAGTGATCAAGGCAGGAATAAGCTTGATCCCAAGTCAAAGAAATGCACTTTCATCGGCTATGGTGAAGATGAGTTCGGCTACCGCATTTGGGACAACGAAAACAAGAAGGTGATCAGGAGCAGAGATTGTTGGCCTTCTTGTTTTGATGATGTTTAACAAACAATTTACCACTAATGTTGTTTGTCTAGTATTTGTGTTTTCGTACTTATTGTAGACAAACAACATGGTTGGAGGTTGGATGGATTAAGCCTACACGATCATATCAAGAGGAGGTTGGCGGAATTGTGGAGTGAAGCATCGTACAATTCAAGTTCAAGATCCAAGTTTAGCTTCATCCGCAATATGTACCAAGTTGAGCTCAATGAAGATCAAGATCAAGCTTGGGTAATTTAGTTTAGGATTTATATTATGTGTGTTAAGTACCTTAAGCTCAATCATATACACACATACACGTTTTGGTTTTTGTATATATATAGTTATATATACATATATATTTTGGTTTGAATAGTTTTCAAGTTTTACTATGAAACAATTGAATATAATTAGAAAACATATTTTTGTTTCATACTTACATGCATATATATAATTTCATCAATATCAATTTTAGTGAGTTCAATAAAATCATGTTTTAATGCATTATATGTGTATTTCGATAAAATACTACATTCATTGTTTATAGACTTCATAACAATAGCTTATATCTTTCTTCAAGTCTATAAAATCATTTTGCAAAGTTTCAATAGTTGGTTTATGTCAAAACATCAAAATTCAAGTATCTCATATTTTCATGTTTTGGACTATTTTGCAAAATGATGATATTTCTCATTTGGAAAGTCTTTTTAAAAAACCAGTTTTTGTAGCATGTGTATTATCATGTCTACAATCATTCCCCAAAGTTTTATATTTTTCTAAATTTATTTGATATTTTTAAACAGCATTTTAAAATCAGCAAATCAGATTTTCATATGTCAGTTTTAGGTCGACCACACCGGTCGACCGATCATTTGATCTTTCATCACTGGGCGACAGAGAGTTGGTCGGTCGACCGATGCGGTCGACCGAGAGCTCCCATCGGTCGACCGAAATTCTCGCCGGTCGACCGAAATTTTCCATCGGTCGACCGCACCAGTCGACCGACGATTGTCCAAAGCCGGTCTTTGTGTTTTTGCTCTCCATCGGTCGACCGACAGAATTTCCGGTCGACCGACAATAGATCCGTTGCACTCCAACGGCTATTTCCTGAGCTGATTTGCTGGGGCTGTTTTTATCTTTTGACTTAGGATTTTTAGCTGAGGTTTTGGAGGATATAAATACTCTCTTTGATCTCAGTTTTTTAAAAAAAAACTAAGAAGTTTTTAAACAAGGGTTTTAAAAAGAGTTTAAGTGTGTTTAAGGGTTTGGTTTAAAGCTGTTTTGGTTTTCACAAGTGGAGGAGATCATCTTCTTGTTTGGGCTCAAATCTCCATCTCTCCATCTTGATCTAGAGAAGTTTTTCTAAACTCTATCTAGCTTTACATTTGCTTAGTTATTTGATTATCCTTCTTTAAAGCTAGTTTTGATATTGAGTTTTGATTTGATTTCACTCATTGTTACACACACCCACTTGAGCTTATTGTATTTTCATACATAGTATATTAGGGTTGTGAGAGATTGTAACATTGAGTTATGCTTAATTGAGTTCTCATCTATTTTGTAGAGAACAAATTTATATTTGTTACATTGTGAGTAGTGTAAGGTTTTCGGTGAGCTAGAAAACCGAGTGTGTTGTGAAGTTTTTGGTGAACTAGAAAACCGAGTGTGAGGAGTGAACGTTGTTCGGTGAGCGTTGAAAACCGACACTGTGTGGTTGTAAACATTATTCGGGTGAGCGTAGAAAACCCGGTTGTGATAGTGGATTTCTCCTCGGGAGTGGGGAGCGGAGACGTAGGACGGAAGGTCCGAACTCCGTGATCATATTGCTTGTTTGAGTGTGCTTTGGCGTTCTTTCATATTTAAGTTCATATCTTATATCGCCATTGTGCATTGCTCATTTCTATATCATCTACTATCTTGTTTATATTGTTTACCCCTTGTGTTAGTTTTATATCCTTGCATATATCATATAGCATATCTCATTGCTAGGATATATCACCTTGTGTATATTGCATATTCTTGCACATAACTCTTTGTATATCTATCTTGCAAGAATATATTTGTTAATTAGTTTTTAATTAGCATATAATCGGATTAGATTAGCATAAGACCCTAATCACCCCCCCTCTAGGGTCCAACAGAGATGTGATATTCAACGAGAAGGTAATGTACAAGGACATGCACAAGACAGATGACTCAGAGAGCGAGTCAATATTTGTAGATGCAGATGATGTCCCAAGTAACCTCTCGGAAGAACCAAATGCAGAGGGTCCTCAGCCAGAAGAGTCTGTTGGACAAGATGGTGCGCAGGAGCCCGACGCACCAGCTCCGATATTAAGAAGATCTTCTCATCCTCCTGTACCCAACAGGAGATATATGATCTATCTGTTGCTGACAGATAGTGAGGAGCCTGAAAGCTTTGATGAAGCTTCTCAGTGTGGAGATGCGAGCAAGTGGGAGCTTGCTATGAAAGATGAGATGAAGTCTCTCATAGCAAACTAGACGTGGGAACTAGCTGAGTTGCCCACGAGTAAGAAGGCACTCCACAACAAATGGGTGTACCGGGTGAAAGAGGAGCAGGATGGTTCCAGAAGATATAAAGCCCGACTGGTTGTCAAAGGTTTCCAGCAGAAGGAAGGAATTGACTACACCGATATTTTCGCCCCCGTGGTGAAGCTAAATACTATCAGGATAGTGATGAGTATTGTAGCAATTGAAGATCTTCATCTCGAGCAGTTAGACGTGAAGATGGCGTTTCTTCACGGAGATCTAGAAGAGGAGATATACATGTACCAGCCAGAAGGTTTCTCATAAGAAATGAAGAAGAACCTGGTGTGCAGACTCAAGAAGAGCTTGTATGGCCTGAAACAAGCCCCAAGGCAGTGGTACAAGAAGTTTGATGGCTTCATGCACAAGAAAGGCTTCCAGAAGTGCAACGCCGACCACTGTTGCTACTTCAAAAGATATCAGTCCAGCTATATCATCCTACTGCTGTATGTTGATGATATGTTGGTTGCAGGAGCATATATGGAGGATATCAGGAGTTTGAAGTAGCAGCTATCAAAGGAGTTTGACATGAAGGACTTGGGTCCAGCGAAGAAGATTCTTGGAATGCAAATCACGAGAGATAAGAAGAGATGTCTCTTGCAGTTATCTCAGACGGAGTACATCAACCGTGTTTTGCAGAGATTCAACATGGGCAACGCCAAGCATGTGAGCACACCCTTGGCCAGTCATTTTCGTCTATCGAAGGATCAGTCTCCTCAGTCAGAAGAAAAGAAAGAGAGTACGGCTCAGGTTCCTTACGCCTCAGCTATCAGAAGTTTGATGTACGCAATGGTCTGTACGAGACCAGACATTGGCCATGCAGTGGGAGTGGTCAGCCGGTTTATGTCGAATCCAGGAAAAGCTTATTGGGAAGCGGTCAAGTGGATTCTGCGATATCTACGAGGCACCACACAGAAGTATTTGCACTTTGGTAAGGGAGAGGTGGAAGTGCAAGGGTACATAGATGCAGACTTTGGAGGTGAAGTCGATCACCGAAGAAGCACCACCGGCTATGTATTCACCGTCGGAACTACAGCTGTTAGTTGGATGTCACAGGTACAGAAGATCGTTACCCTATCCACTACAGAAGCTGAGTATGTTGCAGTGACGAAAGCCAGTAAAGAGATGATATGGCTTCAGGGTTTGTTGACAGAGCTGTGATTCAAACAGGAGAAGAATGTTTTGCACAGTGATAGCCAGAGTGCGATACACTTGGCGAAGAATTCCGCATTTCATTCTAGAACGAAGCATATTATGCTTCGGTATCACTTCATCAGATCCCTGTTGGAAGATGACGTGTTAAAACCGGAAAAGATTCCAGGAAGTAAGAATCCAGCAGACATGTTAATAAAGACGGTGACCGTTCAGAAACTGGAGTTATGCGTAACTTCAGTTGGCCTTCATGCATAGATGATGAAGGCGGAGCCACACAGGAGAGCAGCTTGATGAGATAGCCTGTTGGCGTCGGTTTGGTCTCCAAGTGGGAGATTGTTAGTTTAGGGGTGGATACCAACCTCCGTCCGGCGAGGAGCTCCGACGAGCTCGAGGATGACGCAGGCGAGCGTGGACGTCGACTCAGGCGAAGTCGACGGCGAACCCCAGGCGAGTTTCGATAGTCGCAGGCGAGCTCGAAGCCCGCAAGCGAACGCCCCCCTGACCTCGGTGTTTTGGCGGTTTCGACCCTAGCGTTTGCCGCTCCGACGCTCGCGTTTGGACGACACCGACCTCAGCGTTTGGGCGCTCCGAGCTTGGCGTCCAAGCGGGCCGCTCGCGTGGCTGGCGACAGGCTGTCGCCAGCCCATCGTGTTCGCCTATAAAAGCCCCCTTTCCCCCGATGCCCTAAGTGCTTTTTTTCTCCCGATCTTTCTCTGGCGGCGGACACAAACGCAACAGCGTTCTTCTTTTTTCGGTCTTGAAATCGCAGCAGCGATTTTGTTTCCCATCTCCGGCTCTCAACTGTTTTGATGGGAGATTAAGAAAAAGAATTAAAGAGGGGGTTCTTAATTGTGGGATATTTTATTCTCAAGAGAGAAATTGAAAGGGATTATTCCCTTTAATTATTAACACTGTAGCTACAGTGTTCATTTGAGAAATCTCAGTTTTGAGATCTGCTCCAAAATTGTAATTTCTTATTTGATTAATAAGAAATTGACTGTGTGGCTCCCGAGGACGTAGGCAGTTGCATAACCTTATAAATCTTGGTGTACTTTTTCTATTCTGCGTTTCCGTTGCATTAGGGATTTCGGCGTTAAATTCCCAACAGAGAGGAGTGGTTTTCTCTATTTCTTTTTTTCCTTTTTTTGTGAGCAGAATAGAGACGGGAAGAGGAGAGAAAATGTTGACGGAAATAAAGGAGTTTGGTAGGGTTTTGAGTATTCATTAGAGTTCTTTTACAAATAGAACCCCTAACAATTTTTGCATAAAGGTCCTCTTACAAAGTCCACTTCAAAAATCAAAGATAATTATAATTTTAAAGATGAAGGAGAGGGAGGGATGGGTTGCCCCCCGACCCTGGGTTGCTCCATCCCCGGGGCTTGGTGGGCTTACCCCAGGGCCGGCCCAGAGTCCACAAGCACAAGAGTCACAATTTAGTGTAATGATTAATGCAAAGCATTTCTCGTAGTTATAGTAAGCCAAAATGTTTTTAGGAAGCCCAAAAGAGGAAACAATATAAAAAAGTTATGGAGAAAGTATCCGATCACCCAGTTCATAGCATTAATAATGTATTAAAAAGATGTCTATCATTGAATTAGTGCATTAATTTTTGAATATGCTTATATTATGATAGAAAACTTTTTGGGTGCATTACTAACAGGATGAATCAGAATCACTTGATATTTGTTAAATGATATGTGATTTGTCCCTTGTACAAATGTGAAGGATGTGTCCTTTTTCTCAAGGACATGAGCACAAAATCTTGAGGATATGAGCGTGATCTTAGTCGATAGAGGAATACTATTTGCTTACACAAGTTTTGTCCTATGACTTTGTTTAAAATGTACCCTTTGGGGCCGTGATGCACGCATCACATAGTAAACATGTGCATAGAAAAAAAATATTTTTAATACCCTAATGATCAATCCGAACATGAACATGTTTTTATAAAATTATTATCAAAGTGACGTAAAGTATCTTGCTATTAGAAAATATATTACAGTGAGGGCAGTTATCAAGTTGTGGATGATAGTTATGGTGTTTTGAGATCTTTCAAATTATGTCTTTCTAATTAGTTTTAATGTACAATAAATTATTAAGGGCATATGTTAAAATGTTTTTTAACACACATAGGGGTAAAACCAAAAGTGTGACTTTCTTAAATAATAGCTTAAAATGTATTACTTTTATATTGAAATAAAATATACTATGATATTATATGCTAGCATAGATAACATTGAAATATCTATTAGTTTTTATTATTTTGGTAATGATGCATCACATGGATGTTCATCATTGGAGCATTGCACTAATCTCTTAATTTACTAATCCAACGATATAGATCTTTTTGATGTAGATACTTTCTTCAATATCATCGTCTATGGTACTTCTTTTAGGAATTGAATCTGTTCACTACCAAAATGTAGTGGAAAGATCAAAATTTTTGTTCATGATCGTGTATGATTTGATGAAAGATTGTGGTTTATTCTAAATTTTGTACTTACCATACACCTTCCATGTTCCGATCTTTCCATTTTATGTACCCATTTCTTGGGATTGGATCTTTCTTGTTTTAGGGTTAATTGCACTAATATGATCTATTGTTTCCCATGTTTTTACTTAAATGACTTTATTTGTAAAACGTAGCACTTAAATGACCTATAGTATTTTGTTGTTAAAAAATATTGACATTGTGATATATTTCTCATAAAGAGGAAAAATACTCCTCCTAATCCTCTGGATGTATAAATGAGGGAGTTGTTTGCAATTTAGACAACGCTAAAAACCTTAATTCCTCATCTTATCCAGAATTACCATGTCGTAAATAGCTCTAGTAACTTGAGATCTCGATTTGGGTAGCACATTGACTCAATTCAAACTAGAAGAAGGTTTTTTTTTTCAATTTACCTAGAGTTTGGAGTTAGGGTTTCATCTCTAATGTAAGTTTCTCAAATTTCTCAAATCTTTATCTCCTTCTCATCGCCGTCCATCCTTCTCCCTCTCATGCTTTATGTTGGGTTTGGACATCTTAAGTTTGTCTTTATGTTTCTTTACATTGAATTGAGGAGAGACAATGTAAAATTTTTAGATTTAGATTTAATTTGGGGAAGAAGAAGAAGAATATAACTTAAGAGTAACTGAGTGTAAATTAATAATATGTCAATGGTAATAAATGACCCCATATGTCACATGACCCCTTACATGAGAATATTCCCCGCATCTTTTAATAGAATATTAACGTTTTAAACTTTAGGTTATTAAATTGAAACTTATGTAAACTTTGGGTTATTTAAGTGAAATGTTTTACAAATGAGGTCATTAAAATGAAAAAAAACATGAAACAATAGGTTATTTTTTGCAATATGTTCCCCCTTTTTTTATTCAAGAAAATCACAATTGTCTATTTACAAAATAGATGATTGTCAATAAAATAATGATCTCTTCACTGATTTTTAACACTAAAAAAAACTTTTAAGATTCAAAATTTATGAAAACAAATATGACATGTTACATACATCACTTGCCATATTTGGTCTCATTGTTTTGAATCCAAAAGTAGTTTTTTCATCATCTACGAGGTTGTTTGATTGATTTTTTTTAAAAAGAAAAAAGAAAATCTATTATGGGAAATCTATTTCCTATAATAGGCTTTTTTTTGTTTGATTCCTCTCCTAAAAGTAAGAAAAGAGATGAGATGAGATGATATGTCATCATCTTATTGGAGGATGTGACACAATTTTAATGAAACACATTTCATGACTTTTTTTAAAGAAATGAATGAAAGACAAATTTTAATGATATTCTTATCTATTTTTTTTTCTTTTATTCTAGGAAATCAATCAAACAACCCACCTAGGGTTTTGTGCTTTATATCAACATTTTGGGAAAAGAAAAACAACAAATTCTATCGTAGCCCTTCCCCTCCACCTCCTCCACTTCCCAAAACTCCAAAGAGCATCCCATCAAAGAAGAGGGATTTAAAATTAAATAAAGGGGAAAAAACCCTAGGCCCCTTTCATCTCTCCCATTTTGCAATCTTCAACTCCTCCAAGTACAAAAAGAAAATCTCAAATCCTTGTATCTTGTAATAACTCCTGTTTCGCCATTTATTTCCCCCCCAAACACCACCCAAAAAAAGAAAAGCGCGGGCTCATGGGCGGATTTAGCGGGCGGTAGCTCCGCCACCTCCGCCCCAATCCTGCCCTAGACCCCTCCAAGATCCGATAAGCCGCTAACCCGATAACCCTTTAACCTTCCATGGGCTCTCTCTCCCCTTCTTCAACCTCTCGCGAGCTCCTCTTGATCCTCCGCAAGCTCCAGAGCATCGGCTACTGTCTCGATCTCCCCGAATCCGATCTCAGACCGCGAAAACACAGGTCGTTCTTTAATCGGATCCTGAGCCTGTTCTACGACGAGATCCAACATAAGAAAGAGACCCGACCCGTTCCGGCGATGCTGGGCGATGGAAAAGCCATCGACTTGTTCGAGCTGTTCTTCGTTGTCCGAGAACGGGGTGGGTATGAGTCGGTAACTGTCAAAAAGGACTGGGCCTCTGTCTCGGCGGCGATTGGACTGGATTCGGATGTGGGGCCGTCCGTGAAGTTGTTGTTCTTTAAGTATTTGGGGGCTTTTGAACGATGGATGGAGATAATTTTGGCCAAGAAGGAGAATCCGAAGACGTTGAAGGCCGAAAAGTTGAAGGAGGAAGAGGGGAAGTCTCCGGTCGCGGCGTCGAAAAAGAACCAGTTTTTGACTCCGGTGAGAGAGGGAGGGAGGGAATCAAAACTAGATAATGACGGAAAAGGTGATGATGTTGTGATCGTGGAGCCGGAGGTGGCGAAAAGGCAGTCAGGTTCTTCTAAGAAGAGGAAGAGGGATGCATTAGGTTTGATGCTAGATTGGGTGCTGAAAGTGGCCAAGAATCCCAAGGATGAGACCATCGGGAAAGTCTTGCCGCCGTTTGATGGGGGAAAGGAGAAGGGGAACAATGGCGAGCTTTATTCGCTAGTGCTTTCAGCTAGGAAGGCGATGTTTCTTAAGATTATAAGGAAGATGGAAGAAGATACGCCAAAAATGCAGGTAATTTCTTCAGTTTCTTGGTTGTTGGAGTATTGTTTTCAAATTTAAATAGCTCTTTAGTGCTCATTTAATGGTGGTATCTCATTAGCATGATAATGGGAAAGATTACTTGCGTTACATTCGTCACTCTCATGTCATTTAGGATTCTAGATATATTAGATATGCAGCATAAGTTGCAGAAACAATAAATAATGCTTATCTTTATCCATGACACTTTGGTTGCTTGTAACTAGTTGATGTCTCTTGACATTGTTCTTCACCTCTTGAGAATAAAATATGTGTCTCCTCAGTTGTCACTATTCACAATGCTTGATGGAACCAATCATCTCAAACTAGAAGGATTGATGATGGAGGAGGAGAGCAATTAATTTCTGTACTAGTTCTTTTTTCCACCGTATGCAATTGCATGGATGAAAGATCAACTTTAAACTCTTTTATCTTTTTGCATTAGTTATATACAAATTTACTAGGCATATTCAAGGTGAAGTCTCGTGGTGTACATTATTTGCTGATGACATAATAGTCGCTAATAAGACTAGGATATGACTTATGTCTTAAGTAGAAAGGTGAAGAACCTCTTTGGGTCTAAAAGATTCGGAATTTAGTGGAATAAAAATATTGTACATGGAATTTAGTAAGATTGTGACAAAAGAGCTTATAGTACATATTGACGGTCAAAAAGTACTTATTCGTCAATATGGTGCGATTGACAATAAAGTGGTTCATTGAATAAAGAAGATAGCTAAATTGGAGAAGTGTTTCTATAGTCCTATGTGATTATAGAGTTCCCATATAATTAAAGATTCCCGGGGACAGTTATAAAGCCACAATGCTTTATTGATCCATATGTTGAGAATTAAGAAACATGTGAAAAAGTGAGTATGACAAAAGGGAGAATGTTATAACTGTCAATTGTATATACTTTAGATATAGGATAAGAAATAAGGGGACTCATGGGATGTTAGAGTTTACTTCTATTTAGGATAAATGAGAGAATTGTTTGTGATACTTTGCTAATGTGCAACAAAAGTCTCCTAGATGAGATCTGATAACTCATTAACCCAATAACCTGATAAACCTCCATGCTGTCTCCCCCTTTTTCTATCTTTCGTGAACTCCTCGTGATTCTTTGCAAGCTACAAAGTGTCTTTTATTGCCTTAATGTCTCCAAATCTGTATTTCGTTTGCGAAAACACACATTTCTTCAATTAGATCACGACACTCTTCTACAACGAGATATAGCATAAAGAAGAGACCCGACCAGTTCAGGTGATGCTCGGCGTTCGACTTGTTTGAACTTGTCTTTATTGTTTGAGAACCAGGTGCGTATGAATCAATCATGAATAAAAAGGCTGGGCTTCGGTCTTGCCATCAATTGGACACAATTGAATGTTGGCCCGTTTGTGAAATTGTGGTCTTTAATTATCTTGGGGCTTTAGAATGATGGATGGTGATAATTTTCACCAAGAAGGAGAACCCCAAGATGTTGAAATCAGAGAAGGAGAATGTGAGAGATTTGCTTGTGTTACATTTGCAACTATTACGTTGGCTATAATTTCTGCTATATTGGGTATGCAACATAAGATGCAGAAGTGAAAAAAATAGTACATGTCTTTATCCACAACTCAGTTGCTTGCAACTAGTTGAGGTCTCTTCACATCTCACATATTGGTTGTAGCCTATGTTACCTAGGTACCTCTACTTGGAAACCATACCTGATTCGACATGTACCCGTACTTATACCCAAACTTCTTAGACACTTCGTGAATATATGCCTACATTTATTCAAGCATATACTCAGTTATATACCACATGTTTTAATTTAAAACACTCACCGTACACTTCTTGGATGCATATTCTACATTTGCATCTAGTTCTAATGTATTGCTCTTATATAAGTGAAAACACAATATTGATTTTATGTAAGTTATTAATGTTAATACATATAATATACATAACATACATATTTATAGTTGTGTCCTCTTACCCTACCTTTTACAAATTTGTTGTCCCACGTACTTGTACTAATACTTATACCCCCACGCGCACGGCCATACCCATGCAACTTAGGCTATGGATCATGTGTCAGTAATGATATCATTGCAATTCACATTGCTTGATTGAACTAATCATCTTAATAGAATTATATTAAAAAACCCTAATATTATTACTCCATAAGACGGGCTTATATAGGCCTTTACAACACAACTTACAAATAACACCCTATCTATTACTAATATGTCAACACTCCTCCTCAAGATGGGTGAAAGATATCCACTAAGCCCATCTTGTCACATCCTCTAATCATATCTACTGAGCTAAGTCCCTTAGTCAGACAATCTGTTGCCTGATCCTTAGTTGGAACATGACTTAACTCCAGCAGTCCATTGTCCAACTTCTCTTTGATGAAGAACCTATCGATCTCGATGTGTTTGGTTCTATCATGCTGCACTGGGTTGTTAGCGATACTGATGGCTGACTTGTTATCACACCACAGCTTCATCTTGGCGCCTTGATCCAGCTTCAGCTCCACCAGCATACTCTTCAACCACAACAACTCTGCAACTCCCAAGGTCATGGTTCTATACTCTGCTTCAGCTGTTGATCTTACCACCACTGACTGCTTTTTGCTCTTCCACGAGACTAAGTTACCTCTTATGAAGATGCAGTATCCTGAGGTGGACCTTCTGTCATCAGCACAGCTAGTCCAATCCGAGTCACAGTAACCCTCAATACTCATATGTTTATTTTTTCTGAATATCAGCCCTTTTCCGGGGGCACTCTTCAAATACCCCAGAATCTGGTATACTGCGTCCATATGACCCTTCCTTGGATCGTGCATGTAGCGACTCACCACGCTCACTGAAGAGATATCGGGACGTGTGTGACTTAGATAAATCAACCTGCCCACCAGCCTTTAGTATCTCTCGCGATCAACTAGCTCTCCAGCCTCAACACCCAGCTTGAACTTCTGATCGATCGGTGTAGTTACAGGTTTACATCCTAACATCCCTGTCTCTTTGAGAAGATCCAGTGCATACTTTTTTGGGAGAGAACAATCCCCTCAGCTCCTCGAGCTATCTCTATCCCAAGAAAATATCGAAGCAGGCCAATATCTTTTACCTCGAATTCCTTACCCAGTCTCTCTTTGAGTTGGACAATCTCCTTCTCGTCATCTCCTGTAATAATCATATCATCCACATATACCGCCAGCATGGTAATATGACCTTCACTTCGTCGAAAGAACACGGTATGGTCGGCGTTGATCTGCTGGTACCCCATACTAATCATAGCCCTCCTGAATCTGTCAAACCAAGCACGAGGAGACTGCTTCAGTCCATAGAGAGACTTCTTCAATCCGCAGACCTTACCTACTGTCTGATCTGTATTGAATTCTGGTGGTATCTCCATGTATACCTCCTCAACTAGATCTCCATAAATAAATGCATTCTTCACATCTAGTTGGTGTAGCTTTCATCCACCATTTACTGTCAGAGATATTAAGGTCCGAACAGTGCTCATCTTTGCCACCGGTGCAAAAGTCTCATCATAATCGATGCTATATGTCTGACTATATCCTTTTGCCACCAGACGAGCCTTGTAGCGCTCAACTTGTCCATCTGGATTCTGTTTCACAGTGAAAACCCACTTGCATCCAACTGCTCTTTTTCCTTCTGGTAGTTTTACTAGCTCCCAAGTACGGTTCTTTTCAAGAGCTCCTAGCTCCTCGTACATAGTCGCTTTTTACTTTGGGTCCTTCTTAGCAACCTGTCAATTGTTAGGTACAGTAACAGAGTCCAATGATGCAATGAATGTCCCAAGTACAGGGTGGATGTTAGAATATGATACAAACTGGGCAAGATCCTAATCATATCTATCGGGAGGATTTTTTGCATTATTACGAGTAGTCCTTCGTACTGATATTTATGTGGGAGTAGGGAGAGGAATGTTATCACCTTGGGATGAAACTGGTGGTGGTGTAAGTGTCTCAGGAGTCGGGACAGGTGTTGGCAAGAGACTTGGCAGCACTAGTGACACTGTAGGTACTGTTCCTGTAATTTGTTTTTCCTTCCTACTATAGGTTAGTAGCTCCCCTTGAACCGTGGGCCTAATACTTCTTGTCTTATTTTTCTTTTCTTCTTCATTCTCCTGCTCCTCCTCAACCAATTCTCTCTCCCAAGGAATCGATACAGAAATCGATTTCTTCACATTGTTCATCGATCTCTCACCATTCTCCTCTCGCCTCATACTTTTAGTATTGGGCGAGTTACCAACGGATGAATTTACTTTTCGGGTGTAATATGGCTCTAGTTCTCAAAAGTACACATCCATGCTCACAAACAATCTTTTCTCCACCGGGCTCCAGCAAACATATCCCTTCTGAGTAGCAGAATATCCCATAAAGATGCACTTCACAGCTCTAGGGGCAAGCTTCCCGACAGATGACCTGTTTGTCCTTTACAAAGCACACACAACCAAACACTTTAAGTGGAAGAATTCCACCATTATCTCTCTTCAGCATCTCACACGGAGGCTTCCAATCCAGCATTCTCGAGGGTATTCTATTGATCAGCGCTACTGCGGTCAATACTGCTTGCCCCCACAATGTTTCTGGAACATTCATAGAGATCATGCTTCTAGCAACCTCTAAAAGATGTCTGTTCTTCTTTTCCGCTACCCCATTCTGAGCTGGTGTGTATGGACATGTTGTCTGGTACTGTATTCCCTGAGTTGACAAATATTCTTCAAGCGCTCTGTTGGTATACTCTGTCCCATTATCCGATCTCAATACCTTTACCATTGTTTCGTATTGAGTCTGAATATTCCTATAAAAGTTTTGGAAGCACCCAAACACTTCACTCTTATTTTTCATCAGGTATAACCAAGTAACACGAGAGAAACAATCAATAAATATAACAAAATACTTGTATCCATTCATAGAACTTGTGGAACAACGCCCCTAAATATCTGAATGTATCAAGTCAAATGCATGAGAGCTTCTTTGATCAGAGCTAACATAAGAGCTTCTAGTAAGCTTTCCAAACTCACATGCATCACACACAAGTTTCTCTTTATTTGCTTTCTCAAATAAAGATGGATACAATCTACCTAAAACACTAAAGGATGAGTGTCCCAAACGCTGGTGATAAAGCATTAACTCACTCTCAGGACGCATTTTAGATCCTACTCCTGCTTTCTCTATGACTGACACCAACGCTGAATCCAGCCCTTCATGATCCAGATACCACAGTTCATACGCCATGTGTCAGTCCTAAGTCTCCGCCCTGTCCCCTTCTCCTGAAAAATCACCTTGGGAATATCAAAAGAAACAATGCATTTTAGTTGGAGAATGATTAACACTAATGGACAAAAGATTGACTGGAAAGGAGAGAGCATGCAAAACATTGGACAAAGTTACAGAACCTGTACAATCGACTGTACCATTACCAACCACTGGCTAAAATATATCATCAGCTGTTTGAATACTATCAGGCGATGCTAGGTGAGTATATGATAAGAACTCACTAGCATTACCTGTCATATGTCGAGGCGTACTGGAGTCGACTATCCATTCTGATGATCTGTCGGGAGACATAGAAGCAAGAGTATGTATATCATCGGTACCTTTGGTCGGATGAGCATAGGTAGCAGTGTTGTTTCCAGCGAAGAAGGAAGTGGATGCCTCCTCAGTTCCACTCCTCCTCAGTTCCACTCCTCCTGTCTTCATCCCCCGCTACTTTCTGCTTCCTCCTGAGTATCGCCAGGAGCGCACGATCCTCCTCAGTAAAGATCACCTCAGCTTCTTCCTCTCCCTCTGCTACCATCAGATTCGCCTGGTTGCCTGTTCTTCTTCCACCTCGACGACCCTCATGGCCACGACCACGACCTCCGAACTGTCCACGTCCGCCCGAATCTCCTTCCTTGGGTGGTTTGGTGCAAGCATGTCTCAGATGGCCTACCTTACCGCAGTTGTAACACTGTCGAGTCTCTCCCCTGGATCCAGTGTTGCTAGAGGCTGCCAGTGCTGACTTCACCACAGGAAGTTCACCTGTCCCCGCCTGCAGCCGAATGCGAGTCTCCTCCTGGATCATAGCCGAGACAGCCTCCTCAAGTATGAGAATCTTCGGCTGAGCTAGCAGCAGTGCAATTTGCTGAGCGAACTCTGATGTCAATCCATTGAGAAACACCATAGTCCTCTCTTGTAGAAAGGGTTCCCGTTTTTTTACATCCCGGGTCTTTGTAGCTTGCCCGAGGTGAGAAGTGATCATAATCTAGCCACAGCCACTCTAGCTCTGTGGCATACTCTTGTACAATCCTATCTCCCTGGACTGTGACGTCGATCTCTCCCTTAATCTGGAACACCCTCATGTTATTTCCCACTCCATCATAGGTCCTCCTTAACTTTTCCCAGACGTCTTTCACATTCTCAATGCCATCCACTGTGACGGCGATCGACTGGACCAACGAGTTGAGGAGCCAGATGTACACCAACATATGAGTGGACTTCCACTCATCTCTTCCTTTCGAGTCCTCATCCGGCTCTGTCGCCTCTCCTGTCAAGTAACCCTCCAGGTTCCTCCCTGCAAGGGTGTATCTCACCCGCCGTAACCAGCTCAGGTAAGTACTCGGTCCATCAAGCTTCAGATCGATGGTCGGAAGCTCCAACTTCTTCGATGTTTTTGTCGCGCTCTCACCAGCCGATAATTTCATCAGTTTCATCAAAGTTAACACCTCCGCGGGGTTTAACTTTTTGATGATCTCCTCCATCGATCAGGCTTTAGACCCAACACCTGCTCACCTTCTCTTCCGACCCTTGTTGTGTGCAGTGAAAATTTCGGCAGCACCTCTGCTACACAACAAGAGGAAGATCTCAAACAAATTCTCGTTTCTCAGAGGAAACAATAATAAAAAACAGTGATATATCTCATCGCTGTGAGATATATACTCTTCCTATCATCAGTTCGAGGACTGAGTCGAGGGAATCCATACCAAACTCTAGGTTCGACATGGTGCAGCAGGGGGGGTTCGGGGTTTGAGGAGGTCGGAGGGGTCTGAGGAGGGGGGTGTTTGTTGACCGAGGGGGGTGTTCGAGGACTGAGTCCGAAAAGGGAAGGGGGGTTTTCCGGTGGGAGGGGGGCTGATCGGAAGTGAGGGGGGCTGATCGGAAGTAGGGGGGCTGCTGATCGGAAGGGGAGAGGGGGGGTTAGCCTGGTGAAGGAGAGGGGGGAAGGTGGGGGCGGCGGCTAGGGTTTTGGTGGAGGTTATGATACCAAATAGAATTATATTAGAAAACCCTAATATTATTACTCCATAAGATGGGCTTATATAGGCCCTTACAACATAACTTACAAATAACATCCTATCTATTACTAATATGTCAACAATCTCAAACGAGAAGATTGATGCTGACAGAGGAAACTGATTAATTCTTAAACTATCTCTCTTTTTCAGTACAATGTATACAATTGCCTAGAGAAGGTTTACATCACAGATTCATTTTAGACCTTATCTTCTTGCATTTATCAATGAAATTATTAGGCATAGTTAATACGAGTCTCGTATTGTATGTTATATGTTGATGGTTGATAAGACTAGGAAAAATATTATATGTAAAAAAATTGGAATTAATAAAAAAATAGAATACATGGAATTTAGTAAAACTATATAAAAATGAGCAGACATTAAATAATGATGATGGTCTAAAAGTACTTAGGAGTAATCATTTTTATTATTAGGATCAATTATTTGTCAAGATGGTGAGATTGAAGACAATGTGGTTCATCAAATCAAATCAAGATAGTTAAAGTGGTGAAGTGTTTTTGGAGTCATATGTGAGTATAGAATACCTCCCTAATTGAAGGAAATGTTCTAGGATAGTTATAAGATCCATAATGCTTATGCATTAAATTTGCGGATTCCTGTGATATTCGCATGAGAAATAGCTCTTAAAGAACCGAAACCATAACGCTAGTAATCAAGCGGGCCCTAAAAAAATACACCAATTGTACCATTGACATGTCATCCTTTTCCCCTAAAAGCCCGACTAATCTGCTACTATAATTTATTCTCCTAAAAAAATAAGATAAACAAGAATCAAAGCAAATTTTCTCCCCTCATCTCCTCTCTCTCTCTCTCTAATAAATCCACAAATCAAATAAAAACCCCTCAATAAGACAATTAAAGAACTAAGATGTACAAAAAATAACTGGAATAGAAATGAGAATGTTACGATGGATGAGTGGATATACAATAAGAGGTATGATAAAACTAAGTGGACTTATAGGAAGTTAGAAGTTGCTTCTATTGAGAATACTATATTTTGTTTGCACGGAAGTGGCTATGAAGTAGATGAAGTAGGGGTTATTTCAACTAGTTTCAAACAAAAAACATATTTGTTTCTCTGAAAAACTTACTTTTGGTACTTCTCTAAAGGATGACATGGTCTCTGTGGCATCTCTACTTCAATATTTTCTGCCCCTTAAGGCTCAGAAGTATTTCAGAACTAGCTGAAATCTGCATCACTTGAGCAAAAATAGTTTACGTAGATATTTTGACTCCAAATAAACTCAAATAATCCTCTTTCTCTCAACCTAGTAACATTTATGTTTGTCATCCAAACAAAAAAGTGAATGAAGAAGTAATATTTCTGCTACGTCCAAAACTTTATGAAACAAAAAAGTGTTGCTTACAGTTCCTTCCTACCTCATAATTTTTGTAGTTATTTGATCTACTTCTTATTTATAATACTTTTGTTAGCCAAACAATTCTTAATCTTTTTTATCGAGTATGGTTTTGAATTTTGGCTTCAGCATTATTTATGTCATCTAAGATGTTATGGCCTGAAGTCTTCAACTAAGCTTCTTTATCGAGGATAATGGATGGAATGATTCATGCTATTAGGTCAAATAGGAGTTGTATTAAAAATGACGCATTCAATAAATTAACTCATAAAGGAGCTAGAAATATAGCATTTCTATTGTCACAACCTCAGTACCTTCCTTATGTAATTGGATCTTCAAAGGAAAGCAAGAGAAAGGAGAACTCTCTCTTCTATTCAATTTCTTTAAGATTTTTAGACTCAACTTAGAAGATCGATATTTCTATAGGTCCCTTCACTTTAGGAAGATACACTTTGTTGAGTGATGTTCCATAAGTGATTCAAAGTGAATATTCTTTAATAGTCACATATATTTATCTTTTTTCTATCCTTTGAATGTTTCTTAGTAAATTCTCGATTACCTAATATGGGGTTCTCACCATTGTTATTGTTATTATTTTAAAACAGGTAGTAGATCATATATATATATATATATATATATATATATATATATATATACTAGTTCTTGTGCACGTGCAATGGCACGTGGTTAAATATCAAAATTATTTATTATTTTTGTTTATTTCCTTACTATAAAATAAGTCAGCTTTATTTTGACCTAAAATCTATAAATATGGATTATTACATTTGCTATAAATTTTATTTAAACATTTCTAAAAAATATTTATGAAATAGATTTGTGTGTAAAACTGGGATCAATATACTTTTATATACTTGCATACACAATATTTATTTTTTAAATTTTATCAAACTTCATGTAATATATTTGTTTATCGGATCAAATCATCGACCTCCAATTTGTTTATCTTAGTCATTAAATGTAATGTTAAGTTTAAAAAAATACAATAATATATTATTGATGTGTTAATAAAAATATAACTAATTACTTAATATTAAGATGGTTTGTATAAGCTCAGCACAGAGCACATACTTTTCACAATACTATAAGACAACTTAACTATTGGTAGACTTAAAATAAAAAAATAAATACTAAAGATTAATGATGACTCTAGTATAATTTCATTTGACAAAATCATTCACATAAACATATTAAAATTTTGCATGAAACTCACTTCTAAGATTCCTGATTTTTACTCAAAAAATTAAGTTATACTATAAAATATTTAAAATTAAAATTTATTTATTCCTTCTTTTTCATATTTAGTTGAGCTGATATCAATTATTCTCCACCTATATCTTTTTCCTGGGTAATTTTACTATAATATCTTCATCGTCTATATTATTTGTGATATCAAGTTGGTATATAATATAGAGTAAAAGACAAGGCAAGAGTCTAGAAAATATATTAGGATATACTTGGATCAATCAAGTGATATTATTACTCATAATTGATATGCATCAGAAACAAAATGTGTTGACAATTTTAAACTATAAAACAAATTGTATGAGCCCTCTAACATAACTTTTTTAATGCAAGCAACCCTCAAGATTAATTTTAAAAATCTCTTGGAGTCAGAAATAAACAACTGACAAGTTTACAGTGGAAACTAGGGGAACATAATATATTCTTAAAAACTATTAATATTTTCTTAATTTATTTATAATGACAGTATCTTATTATTAACTAACTACAAGGCCTATTACATTGTTTTTTTATTGTGCGTTAAAGGTAGGCAGAGAACCTAGGTGAGTCCTCATCACAATGAATGTTATATAATTTAAGTATAAAGGAAAAATGAGAATTGATCATAGTGTAGTTTGTGAGAGGGAAACTCTAAAAGTTTAATTTGGATATGTGGATATATTATAGATGGAGATGGAGAAGAGTGGTTTTAAAAACAGTTGGTGTGTGGGAGTATTTTAATATGGTTTTTGTTTGTGTGGTTTTCTTTGTTCATTTTTAATATATTCGTGGTCCTGTGATTATATATAGCTATAGCATTGCTACTCTTTTTTGATTTTGTGGAAGAGTTTGGGTGTAAAAAAAATTTAAATTATTTAATCAGCTATAGTATGATCATATAAGTTAAGCTTATACATGAAATTTATTTTAACCAACACATATATATAAGTATTACAAATGACATTGAGATCTAAGATATGTGTGAGATCCTCTTTGAATTTTAAACAAACAGTATCTATTTAAATAATAATAGTATAATTAAACTTTGTGATATGAAAAAAATAAAATATATAATATAATTAATTGCTTTAAAATCTAATCTAATACGAAGATAATAGATGAAAGTAATGTAAAAATAATTATAATTTCATAATTCATAAATTTTAAACAATCTAATCTAATATAATAATCTAATCTAATAAGAAGAAAATAACAAAGCTATATACCTGTTGAAAGTGATGAAAGTGTTATGAAAATTGTTATGATTTCTGATCTGAAAAAAAATCAAACATACAATAAAATTAATTGCTTTAAAATAATCTAATCTAAGAAGAAGAAAATAGATGAAAGTACTATAAAAATTGTTGCTACTTTTTAATTTTTAAAAAATTAAATATATAATATAATTAATTGTTTTAAAATAATCTAATGTAATCTAATAAGAAGAAAATAACAAAGTCACATACCTATAGAAAGAGATGAAAGTGCTATGAGAATTGTTGTAATTTATTGACTTATATATATTAGTATGTGATGTTGCATGTGAGAGGATAACAATTATAAATAGAGTTCTATTTAAATAATAATAATATATTAAATTTTGAAACTAATTATACAGCACCGTGAACTACTTGAATTATAGTTGGTGAGAGATCGTCACGTTGTGCTCTCAGGTCGCAACTGTTTGTTTTAATTTTTCTTTTTTATAATTTTGAGAATGATTTTTGTCTCTTTAATTTGTTTGGTGGGTTTTGCAAATATCTTGTCCATATTATATACATTTGTAGAGTCCACATTGTTCCTGGGTTCGACCTTTGGGGCAAACATTATTTGTCTCTTTAATTTGTTTGGTTTTTGCATATACGCCCTTCGTTTTGTAGACATTTGTAAATTTGGCATTTAATAGTTTTATTCAGGTTTATATTTACATTTCAATTTAAATTATATCCTCATCTTCATCATACTATGTATATCCAATAAGAATTTATCAATTTATCAATTTATCAACTTACTCTTACTTAATTGATTAGTATTTGAATTCTAAGGGTATTTTTGTCTACCGAAAGATTTTCCCGAACTCGTGTTTTTAAAGAGAGTGTGATATAAGCATGTACCAGAAAGCTTCCTTGAGGATCATGAAACATGCATAAGCAAGGTAGCCAAAATACCACTTCAAATGACAAACCCCTTTGTTGGCAAGCAAGACTGAACTGACATACTAGTTCAAGAAAAATATCAAATAATTTTTTTTAGGAGGGGTGGGTCTGAGGTACATATGACTCATATCATCAAGTCTAACAAGCTTATAAATAGCACCAGGCAGCTCTAAAATATGATAAGAGAACTTTAGCTTCTGAAGATGATGTCCTAACTTGGAGGGGCCATCAGCAACAAAATTACTCTCTCTGAAGCAATGCGAGACTCCAATGTAATGATGCTGCAGTAAAGAATTCATTTTGCATATCTTAGAAAGTTGTTGAAAGGGGGAAGGTTTACCAATAGATCGGACAAGAGTCTTGGAGTCAGACCATGCAATAATATTGGCGTAGTTCTCAGCCACCACATCATCCACCCCGATGGAAATAGCATGCATTTTATCCGTCAGACTAGATCCTTTCTCTGCAGGACCAACAAAAGCTCAAAGCATATCTCCCTCTTTGTATCTAATGATACCACCAACATCGATGGAATCACCAATACAAGAGCCATCAACATTCAAACTATAGATGTCATGAGCAGGAGGGGTCTAGGAGCAAGAGAGGAGAGTTTTAGGTGTAGGGTGGCTGGGGGTGATGTCAATAGTAAGCAGTGAATCAATGCTAAAATGAGAGGATCTCTTCCAAGGCGTAGGGTTCATATCCAAGTGCTAACAGGAGTAAATCACCATAAATTTGTCTCTCAGGAAGTCCTTAGTAACTTGCCCATAGCTGGAATTATTTCTAAAACATATTTGTCTACAAATAGTCAATCAAATTAATGTACTCATCATTGCAAAGTGAGATGAACCTTTGCATCTATGAAACCACCATTTGATAATTATGTACATTGCACTCTACCGCCATTGGTGTACATTGAATTATGCTCCTGACTAGACTTCTTAATACAAGAAATGTAAAGATGGCTGTCATGTACCTATCAGGTCCACATTGTGAAATACAAGCAAAAAAAATCTGGATAGGTTAATGAGGATGTCGAGGTGTTTATATATTTAGGAATGAGATGATCCATAGGATAGTCAACTCTTGGGAAGGTTGTGCAACCCTTGGTCCAATGATCGGATAGCTTGCATTCATCAAAATAAAAGGTAGTAGTCAAAGTAAGGTCAGGATTAGAGCCCATTTAATGCTCAAGTTAGTGATTGTAGATGATGAATCATAATCTTAGAATACGAAGACCATACCTCATCCCATTATACCTAGAGTTTCTTGGTAGAGAGCCTTATTTATATGGCAGAAAGGAATTGTTTGTTATGCTTCACGTTACGGGGCCAGCTATAAAGTGGCACATGAAGGTTCGTGATTGACCAGCTCTATCAATCTCCCTACTTTTGCAGGGCAGTGTAGTGCTTGGCAGTAACTTTTGCTGAGGCGTTAAATCACTCTAATGAAGTGCCACATAGATGTCAATTGGAGAGGGGGAAGAGGGAGGTATCGAGCCTTGGACCTCTTTGTGGTGGTCAGGCTTGAGCTATAGGATCATATCCTGACAAGACTCTATGTCAAAGTCTAAATACACCTAAATAGATTTCTTAATACAAGAAATGTAAAGATGATTGTCATGTACATATGAGGTCCATATGACAAAATATAAGCAAAAAAAATCTAGATAGGTTGATGAGGATGTTGAGGTGTTTGTATATATGGGACAAGATGGCGTGTAGGGAAGTTAGCCCTTGGGAAGGTTTGCAGCCACCATTTCGATTATCAGACAATCAGCACTCACAAAGAAAATGTTAAAAGCCAGAGTAGGGTCCCGATTGAAGCATATAAATGCTCTAGTCGGTGATTGTAGATGATGAATCTTAATATTAGAATACGAAGATCATATATCATTTCATTATACTAGAGTTTCTTGAAAGAGAGCCTTATTAATTTGGCATGAAGGGATAGCTTTACATACTTAATATTTTGGGGCTAGTTTTAAAGTGACATAGTAGGTTCATGATTAGCACTTTTGGCGGGGATAGTGTGGCGCTCAGTAGTATCTTCTGTTGAGGTGGTAATCACTTCGATGAAGATTGGTGGGTAATTTTTTAGACTGTAGCACGACATAGAAATCAGAGAGAGAGAGGCATGGAGGAGATTACTGGAGAGAGATGTCTCGTAATAATCTACAAGCCATACAATTTATCCTTATATAGAGATGTCCCGTAATAATCAAGGTTTTAAATATCGGATGTCGGGGAAATATCGGATGGCCAAAATTCATATCGGATTGCGGATATCGGGGAAATATCGGGGATATGTGGTAAATATCGGAATGCCATAATGAATGTTTGCATACATAGTATAATGCATTAAAATGTAATCTCAACATATGTAATAAAATTTAAGCATACAAAATATGAATAATATATGTTTAGGATAACTAATCAACCTTCTAAAACAAACAAAAGTGCAAAGCAACGTTGCAACTTTCGATCTGCTTTTTTTAGGGCAAAATGTCATTTGATATAATGGGAAAATCTTGATATCTCGCCCAAAAATTTCAAACGCGGTATATTATTTTGCAACAAGCTATATAAAAAGATATATTGGTCCACATATAGGCTAATATATCGGCCATATCGGGGATTTATCACTTAAAATAGCCAAAAAGCGGTAAAAGATATTTAAAGACCATATCGGTTGCGGCAAGCACTGTAAAAGGATATATCGGGGGATATATCGGGCCATATCGGGGATATTTAAAACAATGGTAATAATCTCTAAACCATACAATTTATCATTGTACAGTGTCCAAGGGTTAGTGATTCAAAATTTCACCGTGCTTCTTGTAAAAACAGTTAGCTTATTAGATTTCTATGAGATGACTCCACCAAGTATTAAGTATGAATTCAAATGTATATTTGATGTCTTGGAATATATTATCCAATTTGCATTATTATGTTGTCATACCCCAGATCCACAAACTTATTGACACAATGTAAGTCCTAGGACCTACTAAGTGCAACAAGTGGTTTGACTCAGTTAGCCAAGTAGTCAATGTTGCACTTGACTCTCAAGACCCATCATTTAAACTTTCTTATACTATCGATTTTCCAATGTGGGACTATTACTATAGCATCGTAATCACCACTTTTAATACACCATGTCCTCGTTTCAGCATAAAGTTATAGCACATCTCAGTATCAGTGTTAGGCAATTTGTGCTCTAGAGATGGCTTTTACGGGTTCTAGAGGTTGTGTCTACCGTATTCCCACAGTGTAACACTTAGTCTCATATAGCACGTAATTCCACATTTTCGGCTGGCTAACTACGCTAATACCATTTGTCACGCCTCGAATTCGCAAGCATGTACGTTGTAGGACTTGGAGACTTACTGAGTGCAGCACGTGGTTTGGCACAATTCACAAAAATTGACTAGTTAATGTTGCATTTGACTCTCAAGACCTATCATTTAGACCCTCTTAAACTCCATCAATTTCCCAATGTGGGACTATTAATGGGGCATCACAATGCCCATTAATATCGAAATATCTAATGTATATAAAAGATAATCTTAAGTATTTAAGTACCCTTTCTAAGATGATTTGATGGTCTTTTGTCAGAAGTCTGTGTAATTTATTTGCAACAAATGTAACGTCTAGCATGGCTTGATAGAAATATTACATGAGATAGTCTTTTTGTTGGGCTAACATGTGTTATAGCGCAGAACTTTTGGGTATTTAGGTGCTGAAGAGTTTGTTGTAGAATGTCAGCCCAATTTATGCAGTTCTAGTTCTCTTTTCTAGGGTACTTAGGTATCATATAGTGAAATTTAGCAGCCAAGATTCCATTATTTCACTGTGTAGCTCCATATGGTTCTATATGTTATGTCATAGAACGAGTAACTCAAGCTGAATGTAACAAACTAGAAACAATAAGGTGAGAGAAGTATAAGCTAAACAGGTTTCACTGCAACACTAATCTAGGTTATTGGCACGTCTACTAAACAGGAAGATGTATATATGAAAAGCTTTGTTTTTAGCAACTGTGAAGATGATGTGATACTTTAGCTTACTCTTAAAAAAAAGGTTAAGACATTTCAGCCCTTCTTCTAAGATCTCCTTTATTTATGAGTGTATTTTTTCATCATAATATCTTTAGTTAGAACTCTCTTTTCTTTTTTACTCTTAACTATAGATTTGAGTTTAAGAGGACCATAATTGATAGAATTGATTTAACAACACTAGTAAGGCATTAGCTTGTAGTTAGCGAACCTTTGATATTGTAACTTCATCAACAGTTATGGTAGATTTGTTTTTTCCTTTTAAATCTTAACAAAATTGCTTCACTCCCTACTTTAAAACATATACTTCGTCATCCCATCCAAGAAAAAAGCTTTTATCCCATAGGACAAAAATAACCATTCTTTTACTCCCCTTCTCTTCGCATGCATTTTTATCATCCCTAAAATACCACTATCACATCCTCATCCTCTCTTCTCCCATCTCTTCATGAACTCAAATAAACTCTTTCCCCCCCTTTCTCAACCACCTCTTCTGCTTTGTGGTCAACCTCTTCTATGCTGTCGTTACCTCCTGTTGCTGCAATCTGCCTTACTCTTTGTTGACGCTAGTTGGTGGAGGATGATGGTGGGGCCAAAGTGAGCTGGACACAAATGTTAGTAGCAAGGTGAAAGCGGAGGTGACAAAATGTCACCTTTAGCTATTTATTATTATCTTTAGGTTGAAATTGTTACTTCTAGCATAATATTGTCACCTTTAAGGCTTTAACCATTATGTGTTATCTTTGTATCGGATTTTGTCACATTTACCTATTTATTGTTACCTTTTTGTCGAATTTGTTTTGAATTTTTTCGCTTAAATTGTTGCCTTTGTGTCTAACTTGTTACTTTTAGCATATTGTTGACCCCTTCAAAGCATGTTTGGCAACTGAAAAGAAAATGGAAGGTGGACCGAAAAATTAGGAAGTGGCTTCACTTTACATTTTTTATGCATGACATTAGAAAAGTGTTTGGAAAGTAAATGGAAAGTGAAGGATAGCAATTTAACATTGTAGCCCAGTTAACTTTCTCATTTTTTGGAGAAAGTGGAGGGAGGGGAGAGAGAAATTTATTTTAAATTAATCTGTTTTAACACAACATTTCAAATTAGTTTTACTTTTTTCTTAGTTTTTGATATCTTCACTACTTTTGATTTCTTCTCTCACAGTGGGGGGGGGGGGGGGGGGGGGG